>PVJA010029366.1:0-26700 GCA_004027025.1 Myocastor coypus
AAAAAAAAAAAAAAAAAAAAAAAAAAAAAAAAAAAAAAAAGAGGATATGTGAAAGGGGAGATAGAGAGGTAAAAGAGAAAGATTGTATTTATATCCTTTTTCAATACTCATATTTTTTTTTGGGGGGGGGGGACAATACAGGGTCTCACTACACAGTTTGGACTCAGTGATACTTGTGAACCAGCCTCTCGAGGTAGGTACAAAGATTCTCAGGCAGGAGAGACTGAAAAGACAGGGCAAACTGTCAAGGGCTAAGTGGCAGAGGAGGGACTGGGCTCAGGGAATCTGACCTCACAGCCAATAGCCTTTACAGCAGTGATTATCAGTCAGAACTACTGGGTGTAGTACAGCTGAAAAATTGTTTTTCTCTCTAAGATTTTCTACTCATTTGGAAAGAGATAAACCATATTTTGCTGACTAAAAATTTATTATCTTCAATAATATCTATACCCAAAACAGTTTCTATGCTCCTCTTCCTTTTTTCTGAGTAGGTTAGGCACTATCTAGTTTGTTCTGGTTTGCACCTATCCCTGTTACAGAAGACAGTGTATTAACAGACATCAGTACAACTAATGTGAGATTAAGAAAGGCTAGGAAAAGATGCTATTGTGGGACAGGAACAAACATTCTTTCAAGAGCAGACAGGTTATTTCCTAACAAAGAAAGATAAGAAACTTGTAGGCTTTATTTAAAAGTACTGTGCCTGCTTCAGCAGCACATATGGTAAAATTTAATTAAAAACATTGCTCTTATCTAAGAACTGAAGAAGGCTGTATATACCTGATGTTGCCAAAACTCTTCAGGAGTTTGGAAGAGCTTTACATGAAAGGCCAGAGGTGGTATAAATCACACAATAGTACATATTCTAGTCTGTCAAAAAGATACAAACAAGTATGTTGAGTGGCTGGATATGCAGGAGATGATGGGTAGAGGTATCCTGAAAAAGAATTTTGCAGCTAGGCCATTAGTGGTGGCGTATGCTTATAATCCCAGTACTTAGGCTGAGGCAAGAGAATCACTGCAAGTTTTGAGGCCAGCCTGCACTATATAATGAGAACCTGTCATAGAAAGGAAGAGAAGAGAAGAGATCAGAAAGAAATCTACAGCTCAACATCTGGTTTGCCGACACAAATTGCTAGCACTCACAGCAAAGCAGCCAATCACATCATTCTCTGCAAACTTGTCTCCGTAGTTCTCAAATCGGCTATTGGTGGACTTCTTCCCTGTGCCTCCATAGCCATAGGAGAAAGGTTCTTCACCTGATGGAACAAACAGGAACAAGCAGGTAAAACTGTGATGGTCATAACAATTCCCATAATTACCACATGTATTTTTCCTTTTTTTGTACTGGCAACTGAACATAGGGAATGCTGAGCTATATCCCCAGTCCCTTCATTCTGTAAATTTTTGTTGTTTTATGACAGAGTCTCACTATGTAGTTTAGTCTGGCCTTGAACTCACATCAATGCTCCTGCCTCAGCCTCTGAAGTGCTGGGATTACAGACATGGGCCACTATGCCTGGCCACTTGAAACATTAACACAGGATCAATATGTTCTGGGCAACTTGAGATCTTTTTGTCTCAGCCTTCCAAAAGCTGTATTACAGCTGTGTGCTATCATGCCCTGCTATGCCTTTTTACCTTTTTTTTTTTTTTTTTGAGAAAGGGTCTTGCTATGCAGTTGAGGCTGGCCTTGAGCTCACTTTTGTAGCCCAGGCTGGTCTCGAACTCGCACCAATCCTCCTGCCTCAGCCTCCTGAGTGCTGGGATTACAGGTGTGAGCCACCATGCCCAGTATGCCTTTTTACCTTTGAAGACAAAAATCATTTTACTTACTAGTTTTATCAAAAAGATTCCCCTTTTCTGGAGGGGTAAAGGGAGAAAAGGTTCAAAGAAAGCTCTTTAATTATACAAAGCTCCTGAGGGCCTGATGGGTTTAAGTGTGTTAAACCTGGTAATACATATTTAAGGGAACTGTTCTGCATTGAAAGGGAAAATGTGGAGACAACAGGAGCTGAGACGACGGGAGTTTTGTACTTATCTGTACCTCCTTGTGACAACAATATTTAATCAAGTTTGCTAACATCATAAACTTTTCTGTACCACTGGAGTTTTAGCAAACTCTGAAGCTGGGTTTTGCTTCTAGAATATTATAAGGACGTATCTGCACAAGAGGTATTGAATGTTCTCAGGCTACAGAACTCAGTGCTAAAGAGACTTGCTCAAAATCCCAAGGATCCTAGAGGATACCTCGTATCTCTGGAGATCCTTAATCAGAAATTCAAAAACAAAACAAAACAAGCTGGGCATGGTGGCGCACGCCTGTAATCCCAGCACTTGGGAGGCTGAAGCAGGAGGATCAGTTCGAGTTCAAGACCAGACTGGGCTACAAAAGTGAGCTCATGGCCAGCCTGAATTGTACAACGAGACTGTCTCAAAAAGACAAAACAAAACACAACACCCTCCAAAGAGCATTCTATTAGAAAAGTAGGAACCAACAAGCAAGAAATAATCCTGAATATATCATTTAATCCAGCTGGATTTTACTTCAAGTGGTTAAAATACCCATCACCTACATGTCAAACTAAGAGATGAAATGATTTACGATTTTAAAATAAAAACACTAATACAAGCCAAGGGGCTCTGGCACATATCTGTAATCCCAGCTTCTTGGGAACTAGGAGGATCTTAAGTTTGAGGCAACACAGTAAAAAAGAGAAAGGAAAAGAAAAGGGGCTGAAAACAGCACAGAAGGCTAAAGTGCCTACTTAGGCAGAGCAAGGAGGCCAGGGTTTGATTTCTAGCTTGCCATGCTGGCCCTGCCCCTGGGGCATGCTGAGAAGACACTGAGACTGGGTGTAGTGGCACATACCTATAATCCCAACACTCAGAGGCTGAAACCAGGAGAATCACTGAGTCCAATCTATGCAGTAAGACCCTGTAGACACCCCCCTGTACCAAATACATTAAAAAAAAACAAAAAAAGGGGGGTTGAGGGGACTGAGAAGGTAGCTCAGCATTATACTGCTTCCCTAGCATGTAGTTGGTATTGGGTCCAATCCTCAGACCACCAGGAATACCAAAAACACCTAAACACCCCTCCCCCCAAAAGTACTAACACACACACACACACACACACACACACACACACACACACACACACACACACACAAATAAGCACTACATAGTGTATGTGTATAGACTTGAACTAATACATCTACTTTAAAGACTTAGACTTAAGTTGCAGTGGCACACAAATGCATTGTTGTTTTTTTTTTTTTTTTTTGTGGGACCAGGGTTTGAACTCACGACCTTGCACTTGCCCAGCAGGCACTTGTGCCTCGGAGCTATCTCCCCAGCCCCTGTTGTTGTTTTTTTAAAGTATATTTGGTATAAGGTCTCACTACACAGGCTCAGACTCAGTTATCTTCCTTTTTCCGGTCTCCTCAGTGCTGCAATTATAAGGAGTATGCCACCATGCTCAGTCTCTGAGGCTGGCTCGGTGTGCCCAGGGATGGAAAGGTTTGGCGACGTCGCCTAGGAGTAAAGTGTTGGAACAGTTTTGGTGCTTCTGTAGGGGAGGTTCTGGTCAGACCTCAGACCAGAAGACTGATAGAAAGCCAAGCTGTAAAGACCAGCCTGGGGAGGTTTCTGCTGGGAAGGACTGCATTGGTTTTTGGACAACACATCATTGGTGTTTTGGATTGGCTCAAAGCCTGTCTAAATTTTGCCAGAGTCCAGAGACTTTGCCTGAGACTGAAATTAAACATGGCGGACTAATTAATTTTTCAAAGGAAATTTCAAAGCAGTCAAATATTGGGGCAGTGGCATGGTTATTGCTAGGGGCTCTTAGTCAAATATATGTTGACAATGAAAAACAAAGGGCCCTGTTGTGAATTTGGCCAGAAAGAGCCAGTAAGGCTGTGGACTGCAAAGACAGAGCTGAAATCTCCAATGCCCAGGAGGAACAAGAGAGTAGCAAAGATGCCCTAAGAGCATCACAGGAGTTGGCAGGTTCTTGCCCTTTGCAGCCTCAGAAGCACAAGGATGAAGGACTTTGCTTTGAGCAGAAAGCTGCAGAGCCCCATGTTCCAGAATGGAGGCAGAGGCCACACCAGGTTCCAGAATGGAGGCGGTGGCCACACAAAGTCACAGAATGATGCCAGCATAAAGAATTTGCTCCTTGGAATCAGGGTCAGAGCGTTCAGAAATCCAGGTACTCAACCCGTACAGCTAAGAGAAAGAAACCTGGCTACTGCTTCAGCTGGCAGCAGACCCTGGCATCATCCATGTGGCACCTGTTTCAGATGCATGCAGAATGCAGGAATTCTGAGGTAAGAAGGCTTCCTCCTCGATTTCAGAAGAAGGCCTGGGAGGCCAGGCAGCATGCCCCACGGAGAGCAATGTGTAAAGCTGTGAATAAGAAGCCTATTCCATGGAAACCCCAGAAGTTTGGAAAAGCCAGGAATGTGGATCATCAAAGAAAAACTGCACAGAGGGAACATAGCTGGCCTGAGAAAAGATATGGGAGCTACCACCAGGAGTGCCATAGGGGTGGAATTATATGGAGCTCATGATTTTCTACAGATTGCTTCAGCATGTTCCACATGGAACTACAGGATTTAATGTTTGCCCTGCTGGGTTTTGGACTTGTTTTGGCCCCAGTGGTTTGAGTCCTCCTTTTGGAAGGGCAATGTTTATCTTCTGCCTCTGAATGTTTGATCATGCATATAATTTTTCATTTGTGTAGTTGCTCGCAGTTGAGAGTTTGCCTTGCGTCTGGAGGAAACTTGGGACTTGGACTTTTCAGCAATACTGAAACTGTTGGGACTTTGGCAACTCTTAGAGATGGACTAAAATGCCTTCTGTAGAAAGGGATGTACATGAGACTTTGGGGGTCCGGGGCAGAATGTTGTGGTTTGTATCTAGTTGTCCCCCCAAAGCTTCATGTAAATCATAGGGCTGTCAAACATGTGGCTCGAGGGGCGGGGCTTGAGGGGGTGTGGCCAAGAGAGGTGCTAACAGTTAAATTGACAGCAGGTGCTGTCAGAGTGCCACCCCCCCCCCCTGCAGGCAGTGGTTTCGTGTGGAAGCATAGAGTAGATTATCCTGGACACAGCAGTGCCCCAGGCCCTCCTCCAGTCCCCATAAAGTGGGAGCAGCATCTTGAAACCTCCACGAACTGTGATGTGAGCTAAATAAACCTTTCCTCCCCTAAGCTCGAGTGCTGGGTATTTGTCCCAGCAACAACAGAATAGCAACTAATTTACCTTTAACTTACATGAGCTATACTCATTAAATAAAATAGTGCACAACTATACTTTGTCAAATACAACACAAAGTGACACTTAATTTTCATATTCTCATATGTTGAAAAAATTAACCTGCACAGCAATATTCATACTATGACTCAGTTTGAGTATGTATAGAAAATAAAAGAAATATCCACAGACTGTAGATAAAAGACACTGAGGCCTAGAGTCCTATGAAAATTCAGAATCTTTTAATGGGCAGCCCCTGCCTCTCTACCAATCAGCCCTGGACCCACTTTTTCCTGGTTCCCATCTTACTTTTTCTTTCTTTTTGTATCGGAGTACAGGGTCTCACTACATAGATCAGACTTGTAGTGATCCACCTGTGTTTAGCCTCCCAAGAACTGGGATTACCAGTGGGCACTGCCTCCCAGTCTCAAAGGGAGTCTCAGCGTGCCTGGGGGATGGGGCCCACCTGCTTTTTCTAGATTAGGCTGTGAGCAGAAAATCTACCAGAACTTAATGTGGCTTTAGGACTTATATCTATATGTTCTGAGGGCAGGAAACTGATACTTTTAAAGAAAGGGAACAATTTTTGGAAAAGAACTTTTAGTACTTTCCTAGAAGTGAAGGATAAGAATTAATTCCTTATAGAAGAGTTGTTCTGTAATAGTGGTCCTTCCAAGTGAATCTAGTATGAATGAAGACAAGCAGTGCCTCTTCTATCCAAGTGAGTTATGTTCCAAGTCTCACACTGAGAAGAGAAGCTCAGGAGCTTTCAAAATCCAGGAGTAGGGGCAATCACTCAGGTCTGCCTGGCTGACCTCTCCTTACCTAGTTGAGTGCTGCAAGAGTCCAGGGACCAGCCAATACGTACAACATGGGGGTCGGGCTCTGTAGATGGGAGGTGCTTCACAGAGATTTCCTCATTGATCTGAGGAGAGAGGACAAGAAGGTTCAGGGTTGATCCTTTGGAAACCAGTTGAGTCAATACACAAAGAAGTACATCAGGCATTAAACAGTGATGACTTCAGCTGCTGTAGAAGAGGTATTTAAATAGCTCTGAAAAAAGCCTATTTCAGTGAAATCAGGATCTCCAGAGGGAATGGAAGTATGTAGGGCCACAGAGAAGTATTTAAAAATATACTTATTTTCTAGTTTTTTTTTAAGAATTTTAAATTTTATTATTTATTTATTTATTTTCTTGTTTCAGAACCTTTGTTTATTCCGTCATTTTTATGGTTGGCTCAGCCCACCCTGAGGGCAGGGCTGGCGCAGCATGGGGTGCTGGGGATCAAACCGTGGTCCCTGAAGCTGCCTAAGCTTTCCCAAGCAGGCACTTTAGACCACTGAGCCATTCTTCCGGGCCCCCCTTATTTTCTAGTTTTAACACTTGTTCTAGTGGATTTTTTTTTTTTTTTTTGCAGAACTGGGAATTGAACTCAGGCCCTTGCGCTCTGCTAAGCTATCTCCCCAGCCCCAACACTTGTTCTAGTGCATGTGAACTATTCATATATTTGGTGAAAAGTGATACAATGTCTCTGGAGGGCAGCCTAGCAGTTTCTGTCAAAACTGTAAATTCAAATGTATTAATTTAGTATTTCTACTTTATCCTACAGATATGCTCAAGTATACATAGATGTAATGTAGGAACATGGAATGTTCACACTGCTTTTATACAGACTAAAAGGAAAAAAAATTAGTAAGGTGTAGTACTACGATGCCCTAAAAATGCAACATGCAATTAAAAAGGAGGACGCAGGACTAACATAATGGTATAGAAATGTATTTGACACATAGGAGCTGAGGAGACAGCTCAGTAGATTAAGTGCTTGCCTGCCAAGTGCAAGGGCCTGAGTTCAATTCCTGGTTCCGAGGGGGGTAGGGGAGAAAGAAATATGTTTGACATAGAATAAAAAAAAAAAAGAAAAAAGATCCTTCAATTTAACACTGAAGTTAAATGTCAGATTGCCTACTTACCATTTCTAGCTACCTGTTGTGGTTTGTGGCCTTTGGAATGTCAGCACATTTCACTGATTTTTAGATACACATTTTTCATGTTTTAACATCTCTAAAATAATGATCCATTTTACAAATACTATATTGTGATAAAAAGCACTGTATAATTTAATTGACAATATTATACTCAGAATGGCAATAAAATAATGTGTTATTTCTATCAGTGGTGTTCCACTCAACAAAACATTATCCTGCCTCAGCTTCCATTTCCAAAACCTGGGGACATAATAGTATCTATTTTGTGACAATACCATGAGGATTAATGGGGACAATCCAGGTAGAGAGCTTGGCCCTGTATCTTATGCATGTAAAGGCCCTATAAATACTAGCTATCATAGCTAAGTTTAGATATACACAGGTGCACAAACACTTAACACTTAAGTTATTTCTGGGGAGTAGGTTAGTGGGACATGAAACTAACCTGTTTTATCCTCTACACTTTTATGTGAGAACCTGGAGGAGAATTTTTTTTTTTTAAGAATTATTTTATTTTATTTTATTTTATATTTCTTGTTTCAGAACTTTTGTTTATTTATTTTATGGCTGGCTCAGCCTGCCCTCAGGGCAGGACTGGCACAGCATGTAGTACAGGGGATTGAACTGCAGTCCCTGCAGCCACCTAAGCTTTCCTAAGCAGGTGCTTTAGACAACTGAGCCATCCTGCCGAGCCTCCTGGAGTAGAATTTTTGAGATAGTAGTTTGTTGGCAGCTTTTTGTGCTGCTCTCCCTCTGGCTCCCTTTAAAGCAGTTGACACAGTATATCCTGCGGAGATTGCTTTTTCTTTGTTTTTTCTTGAGACAGAGTCTTGCTATATATTTTATGCTGGCTTTGAACTTGTGGTAATCCTGTCTCAGCCTCCTGAGTGCTGGAATTACAAGTGTGACCCACCATGCCAATTTACTTCTCTTTCTTTTCCTAATATTATTGAACATGTCACCAATAGACTGGCAGGTAATATAACTAGAACATATCCCATGAGGAAAGTTTGATGAAATAATGTATGGCTGGACTATGTGTCTGATATGATGGGTAGCAGTGCTATAGAAATTCACTATCCTTTTGTTTGCTGGGTGTGGTCTGAGATCAATCTCTCCTGGCTGTGGTTCTGACTAACATGGCTGATGACAGGCTAACTCCAATTAGCGTACCTGCTTTCTGTCCTTATCCCTTTGATTGTTCCCACTCACCTTCATCTCAAAACACACACGGCCTCTTCTGACTCCATAGCTGGCACGGGCTCCTGACCACAGGTATGCAAAACCCTCAATTGTGAGCGGATAGCCACTACTCCGGTCTCGGGCTACCTTGAAGTGCAGATCACAGTTATCTGCGGAGGAAAAAGCTGCAATTGGCTCATGTTTTAAAGGTTTCAGGAGCAAGGCAGGCACAGAACAATTCCTCCAGTATGTTAGTACTGGCTAACACATTATGGGAAGAGTTTAAGAACATGGGTGGTCTTTAGCCCCTCTCCCTTTGAGTAGAAAGTCTGGAGTAATGCAAACTGCCCTGTACTACCATACACAGGAACTGGGGTCCAAGAACAGACTTCAGGGTCATCCCTAACTAATGCTTTTTAAAAAATTATCTTTTGGTACAGGGTCTCACTACGTAGTTCATACTCAGTGATCCTGTTTCAGCCTCCCTATTGCTGGGATTACAGGTGTGTGCCACCATGCCTGGTTCTGGATTAGCACTAGGGATCGAACTTGAAACACTGAGCTTGCCAGGCAGGTGCTTATGCTGCTAAGCTATCTCCCTGTTTACAACTGTATACTTTCTAGGGCAAGGGATTATATCCTCACCAGTTTCAAATTTAGAACTTAGAATAAAAGGAAAGCTGTTATTTGCCATCATTAACTACTCATATGAAAGCTAAGTTTCTAGGGCCAACAGCTGTATGAGTCTTTAATCCACACCTTTCACTAAGGCACCAATACCCAGCTGTACCACAAGCTCCCACTCTCTCCTACAGTAGTTTTACTTTCCCCACTCTTCAAGGAGCCAGCTATACCTCCAAGAAAGCCTTTCCTGACTATCTCATCCTGTCTGTGCATTTCCCTGATGATATGCTGCTTTATCCATGCTTTCAAAAATGTTTAGCTTTACTGTTTCTTCAAAGCCTTAGACAGGGTCAGGGAGATAGCTCAGTGCCATAGTGCTTGCCTGGCAAACATAAGGTCCCAAATTCTATTCCCTAGTACCACCACCACCAAAAAAAAATAAAGGAAAAAAAGTTGTATATGTCTATCTCTCGTTAAAGTACAGAGTCAATGCTCTATAAACAGGAGAAGAAACAAAAATGAACTCTTATCTTTATGCTTTACTGACAGGTACACTGTTCTTAGACTTGGCTAGGTTTTTTTTTTTTTCTCTCTCTCTTTCTCTCTCTCTCTCTCTCTTTTTTTTTTTTTTTTTTTTTTTTTTTTTTTTTTGTATTTTAGTACAGGGTCTACAGGGTTTCACTAGGTAGACTGAACTCAGTGATCCACCTGTGTTCACGAGCTGGGATTACAGGTATGCATCACCATGCCCAGTCTCAATCAAACTCTTAGTATACCCCTGGGACAGGGCTGGCACAGCAGGCTGGGGATCAAACCCAGGCTGCTGTGTCTGCCTAGGCAGGCGCTTTTATCTGCTGAGCTATTTGGCTGAACCCATGATTAGGTTTCTAGGTATATTTAAATTTGAGTCTCACTGCATCTAATACTTGACTGATTGAGAAGGTTGGAAGTATTAAAACCCCATCATCACTCCTGTTTTTAGATGTGAAGCCCAATGGAAAGAAAACTGAATTAGAGAGAACAAAGGTGGCCAGGCTAGTGCTTCAGAGAACACAGTGGCATTAGTTTCACCTCAGGAATGTGAGCAGATGATGGAAACTGGGGGACTGGTCATCAATGAGTTAAGTTTCCCCAGAAGCACTCAGATTCCTTTTCTGATTAGATGACAACACCTTTGTGTGAACAGGGTAGTTGAGTTTCCAAATTATTCTTGGACCCTTTCAGAAGGGTGTACTGCTAGGCATGCTGGTATACACCTATAATCCCAGCACTCTGGAGATGGAGGGAGGAGAACCTTGTGAGTTCAAGGCCAGTCTGGGGTACAAAGTGAGTTCTAGGTCTCCCTAAATTGCATAGTGAAACATTGTCTCACCAACAAAAACAAACAAAAAAGACATGTATACTGAAAACCTTCTAAAGTATGATGACTGGATTGAGGACTCCTCTCTGAAAACGCTTGGAGGAGAGCAGTGACTTGCCCAGGGTCTACAGTTACAGTGAGAACAGCCCTTTTGTCTCTGCACAAGCACCCTTATTCCAGAGCTTTGCTGGGTTCTACATTTGGCCTAACAAAGACAGGGACTCTGGAGGTTGGGGCACAAACCCCCAAAACAGACTGGAAGGTGGAATCAGGTGGGCACCCCATGGACTCACATGTGTCGATGGCAACAAGGGTATCATCAAAGTCATCTTCATCCTCTTCAGCAGGAGGCTGAGGAGATCGGCCCCTGTGTTGGAAAGGTTAAGTCACACAAGAATACTTGCAGAAGCACAGAGAAAGAGAAATAAATGTTTTGTTGGAATTTATAAGTAGCCAACTCCAGGGGCCAGGGGGATAGCTCTGTGGCACAAGTATCTGCCTAGCAAGTGCAAGGGCATGAGTTTGAATCCCGGTCCCACAAAAAAAAAAAAAAAAAAGAAAAGGAAAGAAAGAAGGTAGCCAACTCCTTCCTGGATCTCCATTCTTTCCTCCACAAAATTTGGCAGAATTCTGGAATTCTATATATCTGCAAAGAACATGGCCTATGAACTCCAGCAATGAAGTTAGAGACTATGAGCTGTCTACTGGGAAGGGGCATCTGAATCATTCAAAGATTTCTCTTGGGTCCTTCTCTCAACCCCACCCTAAGAGTAACCTATACTGACAACCACCTCCTCATGGAACTCTCACTGACTGTAAGGTATGATCTCCAAGTGGGGACCAGAAAGAGGAACGGCAAATGCCTTGATAAACTCTGGTAACTATAATTCATCTATGTTATCAGGCTTCTTAAAACCTTGCATCTGAAAGGATTTGCAATGACCCATTTTTTTCAGTCTCCTTCCTCACTTAAAAGTGCCCTAGGACCCAGCAGGATGGCTCAGTGGTCTAAAGCGCATGCTTAGGAAAGCTTAGGTGGTTTCAGGGACCGTGGTTCGATCCCTGGCACCACATGCTGCGCCTGCCCTGTCCTCAGGGCAGGCTGAGCCGGCCATAAAAGTAAATAAATAAACAAACAAAAGTTCTGAAACAAGAGGAAAAATAAATAAAATAAAAAATTCTTTAAAAAAAAAAAAGTGCCCTAAATTATGAATGAGGTGTCTTCCTACCCAAAATACTAAAAAAAAGGGACTATTAACATATTCCTGGTTTCTGCTCTACAGGAAGCAGAAGAGGGGTAGAAAGTAGAGTTCAATGTTTGGTATCCTGCCTAAACACCTACACTGTCCAAGTTTATGCGTACATGTATCAGACTTCCCATGCCCATATGGTTGCTGGCACTGTCTGACCTCTGGCTCCTATTGGGTGGAATCCCCAACCCAATATAAAGGAGAAGTTAAGTTCATCCTAGGATCCTAGTCACAGCAAAGATCTTCCTCTACTTCCCATCAGCAAGCAATTCCAAGACTTGTGCTTTATGTGAAGAATTGGAAGGAATTCATATAAGGTAGGTTCCATATCCTATCATTAGTCATAGCTCATGATCCAGGCCTTTTGTTTTATGGTGCTAGATGGAACCCTCTGCCTTGCACATGTTAGGCAAGTACTCTACTAATGAGTAACACCCTGGTCTCCAAGCCCTTTCTTAAAGATAGTAACAAGCTAGAGGGTGGACCTCACTAGGTAAGAAATAAAATGAGTTAGGTGAACACTCCAGATGAGCAGAGGTATGGTTATTCCTAGTTTCCATGACTAGAAAAGGCTTCAGTCAGGAGCTAAAGGTGGGAAGTAGGGAGGGGTAGGACAAGGCCCAGAAGTAAAGGGGTTGGGTAGAGGGACTTGCCAGGAAAGGGAAAAGGAAAATGGTCAGAGCAGGGGCTACTTTCTTTTGTAAGCTGAGACTCACCCAAAGCCTGACTACTCACCCCACAGGTTTGCGGGCTTATTTGTATGTGTCCCTGTATTGGGATAATATAAGGCAAAGCCCACTGCTGAAATTGCCTCTATGTCCAGTCCAAAGGTGTTACCTTGGGAAAGCACCGTAAATACCCATTGAATGGGTGGACAGAAAGAGGTTGTGCGGCATGGTGGCACACGCCTGTAATCCCAGCACTGGGGAGGATGAGATAGGAGGATCACTACGTGTCCAAGCTGTGTAGCAAGACCCTATACCAAATAAATAAATAAATAAGAAGGGGTGCAGCGGGGAGAGAGAGAAGAGAAGAGGAGAGGAGAGGAGAGGAGAGGAGAGGAGAGGAGAGGAGAGGAGAAGAGAAGAGAAAAGAGGGTTTGTTTTGGAATAGGGTAAGGAAAGAGATCTCTCCACCACAGCACACTGTAACTACCAGGGAAGCATGGCAAAGGACTGAAGAGGCAAGCTGTCATTGCACACATAAAAATCTAGTGTTTGGAGTTGACTTTATAGCAGCAAAGAAATGGGAAGAATCAACATTTATAAAGTTCACTGGCATTGAGGACAGGAATGCCAGGAGAGCAGAGGAAGGGCACAAGGCTACAAGTATAGCGACCTCCTGGAGCAAGGGTAACTGGTGCTCTGGACACTCACCTCCTGTCCTCCCGGTGCTCAAAGTATCCACGTCCTCTGTTTTCTTCATAAGGCCTCTTTCGACTCTGGAATTGCTGTCTGTCTGGCTTGTGTTGAGAGGCTTCTTGTGGGAGGAAGCTGGGCGGTGCTTCTTGCTTCATCTCTGTCTTCACTTCTACTATCAGGACAAACCCAGATGGTCAAGACACTTGGAAACTCCTCAGCTACCACTTCTCTCCTCTCTGTCACTCCAACTGACAAGCTCCTGGCTATAGTGGTAAAGAACTTTATGGGTTCAACAGAAGTCTGCTGAACAAGCCAGAGAGGCTGTGCTGGAGAACAGGCCTGGAGTGCAGGAAGGCCAGCTGGCCAGCTATACCTGGCAGGTGATGGGGCGGGGCGACAGATTTTAGCCAGATAATTTGCAGGCATCATTGAAAAAAGAGGTGACGCCAGCATGAAATAAGAGCAAGCTCACTAAAGGCCTACTCAAAGATGGAACAACTAAAGCCTGTGAAAGCCGGCAGCAACTTTGACTTGTACTAAGTGGGAAGAGCTCTAGAGGACTACTAAGATCCTTTTATCCTCCAAGTTGCTAGGACTGTACACTATCTTATTTCTTTCCCTAAAAAACACTACTATGGGAGTTCTTTTTTTTTTTTTTTTTTTTTTTTTTTTTTTTTTTTTTTTTTTTAATCTTTATTCTTGTTTCAGAACCTCTGTTTGTTTATTCACTCATTTTTATGGCTGGCTCAGCCTGCCCCGAGGGCAGGACTGGCGCAGCATGTGGTGCCGGGGATCGAACCGTGGTCCCTGAAGCCACCCAAGCTTCCCCAAGCAGGCGCTTTAGACCACTGAGCCATCCCGCCAGGCCCCTGGGAGTTCTTATAAAGCTACTTCTGTTTGATGAGAAATGGATAATTCAACAGAACACTATGGTCCTGCATCAAATTCTACTGGCTTTAATTACCTGCCATGACCCACAATTACTCTAGAAAAATCTGCAGTTCAGCCATGCCAGAGAACCTTGTTACATTGCTCAAGGAACAGGAAGTCAAGATAGTTAACATTTTGTGAACTATGAGAAAGTACCAGTCTCAGACAGACTACAAGAATCAGCAGCCAACCAAGGTGAACCACAAATTTGGCCTCATCTTATCTCTTTCACAGTGTCCATCCTTGCTGCTATGGCTTCCTCACACCTACATATATAAATACACATCTGAGACCACTTTGAGCTAGGTACAGTGGAACAGCCTATAACTCCAGCATTTAGGAGGCAGCGGCAAAAGATGATCACCAGTTTGAGGCTAACCTGGGCTACACAGCGAGACCCTGCCTCAAAAAAGATCATTCTGGATCAATCCCTAATGCTAATATGTAGACCAAATCTCTCAGAGAAGGTTCCTGGTTCTCCAGGGCAGGAATGGTGCTTGTAATCTTGAAGATATCCTCCATGGCTCCCAGCAAGGGCCAGGCTCACAGAAGGTCCCTGATGAATGTCTGTTGGTAACAGGACAGAAAATATTCTCCTTGGGTCAAATGATCCCAAAAGTCTCACAGAGCCCGACATAAATCTGCAGTTTAACCTACATTTTGTTCTGAGCCATACACAAGAAACATCAGGGGATTTCACTTTGTGGATGAACCAGAATGGACTGAATCTGAATTGAAGATTCAGTTAGATTTAGTAAGAAAGGGCACTGAGGTCACATGGTGAGAGGAGCACAACACAGGAGTCAGTCCTGGCTGTTATTTCTCAATAACAAGACCCTGCCTTCCAAGAATACTGCCCCAGGAGCCAGTTTCCTGGGCTCTAGTCTCTGCTCTGCCATTACAGAGCTACCTCACCAATCTATAAAATGGGAGAAATTTAAATTATGTCTGTTTTCCAAACTAACATTATGGGTAACACTGCTCTGCAAAAATGTATTTACATGTTCAAAAAATCTCAACATAGGGTTTATATCAGAGCCTTTAATGCTGTAAAAAATACAATGATTATCCAAGAAAAGGCACTGCCACGCTCCATTTTCCATACATACGTGACTAAAAAAATCTTTTTCTGAAAAGCCTTTAATAATATCTCTTAGAACAGTATTTTTCAGAAGGTGGGCATCTCCAAAGACAGATAGCTCAGTAGAATAAGTGCTTGCCTGGCAAGCGCAAGGGCCTGAGTTTAATCCCGTTCTGGAAGGAAAAAAAGAAAAAAAAAAGTTGGGCAATAGCAGACTAGATTTAAAAGATTCCTTCTGGCCTCCACATTCTAAGGTTCTAAATCAGACTCATGTATTAGCCTTTAGCTCTGAACTCTCCAGGATGTTGGCACTAATATCTTACTCTCCATGATGTTGGCACTAATATCTTAAAACAGGTATCATAAAGATGCCCCCTCTCAACACAGAAATGGGACTGAGTTTTTTCCTTCAAAACCAAAATATCCCCAGAGTGAGAAAGGCCAGAAGACCACCCAGGAGGAAAATGTACACTCCCTCTGAGAAGGCAGAAAGCCATGTGTAAACTCTCTTTTCACTGAGAGGAGGATGTGAGCTCTCCTACCTGGGCGATAGGCCTGTTGCAGCGGCTCCATGTCTAGTGGTCTTCTATCGTAGCCTGACTCATTTTCTTGCTTGATGATCTGGGTCTCATAGAATTGGTTCTGCCTGGTAAGATTATCCATGACATCTTGAGATTAAAAAAAAAAAAAAACACAAAACCGTCAGTTACACGGGTGCTTTTTGAAAAAACCTTGAACAGAGGTGGCTTCTTTTATGCCACATGCCACTGACCCCTCTGGTTCCAATCAGTGTGCCACAGGAGAAAGCAAAACACCATCAGATGAAACGCAGAACTTCAAAAATGGCAGGGTGAGAGAAGCAGTCCAACTTTGTCTTAAGTCACCACTCCAGAGGGGCAACTCTATAGCTACCTAGTGCACCACAGAGCACAATTCGAAAACTACCAGCCTAAATCTGGTATGAGACTACATGTCTGTATATCCCAGCTACCCAGAAGGCTGGGCAGAAGGTTCATAAGTTTAAGACTAGCTTTGGGAACTTAGCAAGATACTGTCCCAAAAAAAAAAAAAAAAAAAAAAAAAAAAAAACAGTGGCACATGCCTATAATTCCAACACTTGGGAGTGTGAGGTAGAAGGATCGGTGGATTGGTGTGAGTTGAGGCCAGCCTGGGCTACAAAAGTGGGTTTGAGGCCAGCGTGAACTGCATAGCAAGACCCTGTCTGAAAAAGACACAGACAAAGACCAAAAAAAAAGAGCTAGGGATATAGCTCAGTGGTCTAATATTTACCTACCATAGATTCAATATATCAGCATGGCTGCTTTTTTTTTTTTTTAACTTAAAATTTTTATTAGTCCATGTTTATAGTGCAGGATACTTTCTAAGATGGTTACAATGGTATAATGCCCAAGAACTGCCCTCAAGTTACAAAGCCCTCTGCCTATCCCCACTCACATAATCATCTTTAACATCCTCTTCCATCCTGGGCTGGTGAGATAGCTGAGTAGTCTAAAGTGCCTGCTTAGGCAGGCTTGGGCAACTGCAGGGACCATGGTTCAATCCCCAGCATCACATGCCGCACCAGCCCCACTCCCAGGGCAGGCTGAGCTGGCCATTTATTTTTTTATTTTTTTTTTTTGAATTATTTATTTATTTATTTTCTTGTTTCAGAACCTTTGTTTATTTATTCACTCATTTTTATGGCCGGCTCAGCCAGCCCCAAGGGGAAGGCTGGCGCAGCATGTGGTGCCTGTGGGATCGAACCGTGATCCCTGAAGCCACCCAAGCTTTCCCAAGCAGGCGCTTTAGACCACTGAGCCATCCCACCAGGCCCATGAGCTGGCCATTTAAAAAAAAAAAACAAAAAAAAACCCTCGGCCATCCTACAATATCTGAACAGGGTAACCATTTTAGCTGAAGGGAAATGGAAAAAGAATAGTAGCTTCAGCTTCATTAGGGATTAGTCCCAAAATAACAAGTAAGATTTCTAGGAAAAAACCCCATTAGTACTAAGGATTGAACTCAGTAGTACTCTACTACTTTGTTACATTTCCAGGCCCTTTTATTTTTTATCCAGATAGCAGGATAGGGTCTAAGTTGTTCAAGCCTCTAACTTGTGATCCTTTTGCACCATCTTCCAAAGTAGCTGGGATGACAGGCATGCACCACTGTGCCAGGCTCTGGGAGGTGTTTTGTGAGTTTAAAATGTGTTCCAATGAACAGTAGTAAGTAGCCAGGCGTGGTGGCTCAAGCCTGTAATCCCAGCACTTGGGAGGCTGAGGCAGGAGGATTGCTGCGAGTTCAAGACCAGCCTGGGCTACAAAAGTGAGTTCAAAGCCAGCCTGAACTACACAGTGAGACCCTGTCTCAAAGACAAAAAAAAAAAAAAAAAAAAAAAAAAAAAAAAAAAAAAAAAAAAAAAAAAAAAAAAAAAAAAAAAAAAAAAAAGAACAGTAGTAAATATATTTATGATTCATGGAATGTACGCTATACACTACAGCTGGATACAAGTGACAGTAAGCCTGCCCTGCTGGTTTACCGCCTTCAGCTCAGAGACACAGACACTTAACAAAATATACAAAAAGTTTAACTGTCATTGCATTAAGGGCCCTTAAGGAACACCAGAAGCTGAGAAAAGGGACCCAAAATGAACAGATGAGCTGATCAAAGGCTAAACAGGGAATGACTCAGTGATGAGACTCGAGAACATTCCTAGGGTGGGGAGAACACATGTGAAAGCTTAGAGGTAGAATTAAAAGTAGTGAGCCAAACCAAAAAGTCCCCCCAGAAAGAGAACCTTGCAGTCAAATGCAGAACTTCAGCAACTCAGAGTGGACACCTGTCTCCAGAGCCTGCGACTACCTGTGCCAGAGCAATGAGGCAGAACCACAGGGAAAGAGAGAATTTTGTCACTTGTTAACTGACTGGATCTTTTCTCAGAGGACAAATACATCTGGGTACAAACCAGGTGCAGCCCAAAGGGAGAAAGACACCAGTCACATGGCCTGCTACAAGTCTGTTTACCAACGCTGAAAGATGGACTAGAGGAGGGGATGTTGGTGGCTCAAAGAATTTTGCTGTAGAAGAGAAAAAGAAAGTATCTCCTCAATTTGAGGTCCTATGAAACAACTCCTCTTCTAAACTCTAAGCGCAGCTTTATTATCACAAAGCCGTGTGTCTCTCCCTAAGCATTTCTTCTGCATCCATGAAAAGCTGTGCTTCTTGGGACCCTCCCACAAACATCCTCTTCCTGCTAAGAGGTGGGCCTGAAGTCCCTCACACATGTGATCTTCCTCTTAACAACTCTGAAGACATTATTATCCCCTATGGCACAGAAGAAGGACTTGCCCTCCTCATTAAGTCAGGTTTACAACAAAATCTTGAGCCTGTGCTCTGAAGCAACCAACTTGCTCTTCTCTGATAAGACTTTGGCTGACAGCCACATCAGGTTTATCCCTTGGTGCTTCTTCTTGCCAGAGCCCCTACTTGGCAAATACGCACAGCCGCCCGCCACTCCTCACATCTCCACAGATCTCAACCACAGAAATCCTCTTCCTAGTACATGGGTATCGGGCAATTCTTAGACTGCTTTACCCCAAGTCTACGTTCAGGCTGCCCTTTCCGGAGACCCTACCTTTGTCAGACAAGTCAGTACTCTGTGTGAATCCCAACTCTTGCCTTTTTTCAGAGAAACATCACAAACACTAGGTGTCAAATTCCTTTTTACCTATTCCTTAGCCTCTCAAATCCATTCCCCAGTCCTGCCCCTTTATAACTCTAAATGTACTTGCTTCTAAACTACAGGCTAACAAGATAGCTGCAGATCACTTACCCTAATCCTTCTTACTACCATAATCACACCTCTTTGCTGCTACAGGTTTTCCACTACTCCCTAAGCAGCCTCCATAGGGGGCAAGTAAATAATTGCTTTTGGGAACCACAAGACCCCTCTTGGAGATACTCAACCCTAGAAACACTAGTCTCACTCCACCCTGGGGCCCTCAGTCAAATCAATCCAAGCCAAGAAGTTTCCTGTCTTTCCACACCCTACACGCTTCTCCCTCCCCTACATCTGCCAGACCTGTTACACTCTTTCCTTGCTGGAGACTAGCAAAATCCCCCATATTTCACCAGCTTTAAGTTCTTTTTTATTTTATTTTATTTATTATTTTTATTCTTGTTTCACAACCTTTGTTTTGTGTATTCACTCATTTTTATGGCCAGCTCAGCCCGCCCCGAGGGCAGGGCTGGTGCAGCATGTGGTGCCAGGGATTGAACTGTGGTCCCTGAAGCTGCCCAAGCTTCCCCAAGCAGGGGCTTTAGACCACTGAGCCATCCCGCCGGGCCCCACCAGCTTTAAGTTCTGATCCCACTCAGGTACCCCTGTTCTGGCTACAGGTACTGAAAAAAAAAAAAAAAAAAAAAAAAATCCACAGTAGCCACAGATCTGCGATCTGAGCCTTTCTTGTTCTAGACCCCCAGGTCCTTTGTCTAGAGAACACCCTTCCCTCCCCTGCCATGGTCCAGACATCAAAGTTCCCTGTACCTCCTCTAGAGGCCATCGAGAAGGTCCCCAGATCTCCCAGCACCAAATGCTGAAGCTGCACCTGCCTCAAGGTTGGCCTTCCAGCCTGGAAGAGAGATGTGGATCTCCCATAGTTCAATCACATGCTGGTCTCTTACAACCCCTAGAAACATAAGAGAAACCCCTAGCAAACTCCAAGAGTGCTCAGGCCATCAGAATCCCCGGCTAAGGGGGTACATCCGCGCTTACACCTCACTAACACATTTCAAAACCTTATGCAAGAATTCCCCGTACCCCATCCAGCCACAAACTCCAGAATCCATCCTCAAAACTCTCCCATCCCCAGACTCTACGTCTTTCCTTCCTCAAGGAAGGAAGATAAGGCTCCCAACGCCCAGCCAATGTTGGAGTAACACGGGTACTAAACCCATCCAACTTGAAATCTAGGATCACTATTTCCGAGACAATTCTCCTAGTAAGAAATAAAAAACCTCTAGCTGTTCCGACTTTCTCCAATTCCCAAACCCGTTTCCGGTCTCTGAGCCCCGGGGCTCACACCCTTGTCAGATCTGACAGAGAGAGCCCCCACCCCTAGTTATCGCCCCTGAACTGAAAGGCAGGATGCCCCTCCTGTCTTCCCGAGGCCCTACTCCTAGATCTTTTGCAGCGACAGGTCGTGGAATATGGGATCCTGAGGCCGGGCCCCGACCCATGGCGCCGGAGTCCCGCGTCCCACAGCCCTTCCTCGGCCCAGACTCCGGGCTCCCCGGCCCCCGCCCCGCGCACTCTCACAATGTCCGTCCGGCCCCGAGTAGCCGCCGGGCTCCGGGTGCGGCTGCAGCCCGGGCGGCGGTGGCTGCGCGGTCCCCTCCAGCTCGGAGCCCCCCTCAGTCTCGACCTCCTCGTTGTTGTGGCTGGGTTGCCCCGGCTCGTCGTCGGCCTCGAGCTCTCGCTCGTCGTCGGGGTCCTCGGCCTCCAGCGCTGCCTGCAGCCGCTCAGCAAGCTCGGCCTTCAGGCCGCGAGTGTCCAGGCCGCGGCGCTGCAGCTCCTCGCGAAGTTCGTTCACTTTCAGACGGCGCACATCCATGGCCCGGGCCCCCGGGGCGGCCCCCGAGCCCGGCCCGGCCTCCCAGGGCTCTGTTTCCCTTAAACCTTTCCCGTCAGGAGGCAAAGGGGGAAGGGGGGGGGAACACTCCAATGGCGGCGGCAGCGACTCAAAATGGCCGCCACCTCCCCCTCTCTCTGGTGCGCCGTATCATGCAACAAGGGTGCCAATTGGCCAGCGTGGGGAACGACGGGAGAAGGCTCGGAATTTGGCCAATCAGAATACGGCTTTCAAAAGGACAGTGGACACACGGCCCCGGAGCTGTCGGAGAGGAAGCGTTGCTCTACGTCGAACGGGAGCCCGAGCGGAGGGCGGGAAAAGGCAAGAGGTGGAGCGCGCCCTGATTGGGTTGCGCCTGCGCGCCAGCAGCTCTAGGATCAAATGAAGAAAAAGGAGTAATGATCTGGCCCAATCAGCGATGACATAGCAGAATGAGCACTGAACGGCCTTCCCTGTGCCTTCCTCTCATCAAACGAATTTTCTCTGTAACGCACGTTCTGATTGGCCTAGATCTCCCGCCCCTTGAGGTGTCCCAGGAGGGTAAAAGCACCAAAACCAATCAAACGGCTGGTCGGCATAAACCCCTCCTTCCTGTTGCCTTTAAGAAACCGGAAAGATGAATTCTCGGAGGGACCGCCCCTGCCGTTAGGGCTGTTTCAAAACAATCTACCCACCAATCGCACTCAATGTTTTATCTCACCAAAGTCGGTAGAGATAGATGACTAGGAAAAGCTACCCTGATTGGCTATCCTTTAGAGGATTGCCTCACAGTTTTTGCTGTAGAGGGAGATATAAGGAATAGAGATTAAGTAGATATATTACTCATAAACTGTTGGAAACTCGACTGTCTTTATGAAAAGCGAAACTTTAACTTTAGAGAGCCCTAAAGAGATGAAAATATGAAAAAGGTTTTTTTTTTTTAAAAAGATGAACATGAAAGCTAGCGCAATAACAGGAGAAAAGCTATGCAGGAAACCGCCCCCCACCCCACCCCTGTCCCTTTGGTTAGTACGTCTCACAGGGCGGCTCTTCCCATGAACCTAGCCCGCGCAGTCTTTCTCTATGGTCGGTTTCTAACGCGAACTCGGCACTCTGCACGCGACCATAGAGTTCTCTCCTCCAAAAG
The DNA here is from genome assembly GCA_004027025.1 of Myocastor coypus. NCBI lineage: Eukaryota > Metazoa > Chordata > Mammalia > Rodentia > Myocastoridae > Myocastor > Myocastor coypus. The sequence goes on from PVJA010029366.1 coordinate 21,792, forward strand.
AGGGCCAGAAGTTCGTCAGTCTCCACCCTGAATCCTCTAAACTACCTTCAGTAGATCTAGCGCCAAAACCGATAAGCTCAAACACTCAGGTTCATAATTACGTCTCACGCGAATACACACAAACGTTGTCTAACGCTGCACCACCTGTCGCCTCTAACTCAGAAGACAAAACTTCTTTGAGATGCACAATTGAAATACACAATCCAGGGCTGAGAGGTGGGTAGCTCAGTAGTAGAGCACTTGCTTAGCATGCACGAGGCTCTGAGTTTCATCCAAGCACCGTAGAAAAATAAATTAATTAAATAAAATTAAAATGCACAATGTAGGTGGCCCCCGCCTCCCGAGCTATATATTAAATAATTTAAAGAAGCCGAACACAACCTCTAGAGAAAGGTGCACACAGAAATACGATAGACGTGAATCAGATTAGAGGGCAAAAGTCACGATAAAACAACAAACTGCAGCGAGATGCTCCCGCTCACGCCCGCACAGGCAGGCAGCATCGAATGACAAAGACACGCAGGACAGTTACACTACAACCCTACACGACAGTAACCTAGACACACAGCATCCACTCAGCAGCGGAACAGACACTCACGTGGGCCCAGAGGTTCCAGTCCAGACACCCCGCCCCTCGCCCACGTCCGACTTCCTTTCTTTTCCCAGCTCTGCACAATGATCTGTTCTAAAAAGTTTGTGGCCCGGATTGAACTGTCCCGGGTTCCCCGGAGCCACCACCGGGGGGCGTTCGGGCGCTGCCGAGGATTGTTCTGAGCGCGGCCAGACACACCCAGGAACAAGTGCGAAGGCCTCCGGGATCCTTTGTGGGTCTGTGGGTTGAGGGGCTCTATGCCGGTTTCCGTATGAGTCTGAACGTGTGTATTTGTGTGTGTGTGTGTGTGTGTGTGTGAAGACCTGTTGTACTCCATGGTTCTGAATGCGTATTATTTTATCCAGTATCCCTGTTTCTCAGATTTCCCGTTCCTGGTAGGTATCTGCCTCTGCATATGTTTGTATATAAGCTTGTGTCTGTGTGGTTTTATGCATCTCTTACTCGATTCCAGTTTCTGTGTCTTTGTTCTTGTGACCAGATGTGCCTGAGCATGTAGATTAATTCATATGTCCTGTTGCTTTGCGGCATATATGACACTGTGAAGGTGTATCTCTCAGTTCCTGACTAGGATTTTCTGAGAGCCTGAATTTCTTTGCATGACAGTATTTTTGTCTGTTTAAATGTTTTTATCCTCTCTAGTGAGAATTCCCAGACATCAGCAAAGCCTTTTACTACTAAGAAAGCAAACCACCAGGGGAAGAGCTACACCGTGGCTGAATGGAAACAAGAGACAGAATAGTGACTGATAAATTTTTATGTGACCAGAGCCCCTCTAGAGGCACCAGAGTCCACATTATGTACAGGGAAGATGAGGGACTGGCTCAAAAGGGCAGCAAGGCCCAAAGGAGGGAGATGGTCCATTCCCTGAGGGGAAAGGAGGCACCCCTAATTGCATTGCACAGGCTTGAGGAGGATCACCCCCACTTGAAGGGAGGAAGAAGTACAGGTGAAACCGGTTGAAACCTTTCGGTTAGAACCTTGGAATCGTACCAACTAGTCTAAATGTGTAGGTGTTTAGAGATTTAGAACATTTGAATCTTAACCTTATGGTGCCTAGATTTTAGAAATCTTTATTTTTTTATTTTTTATTTTTTTGTCTTTTTGAGACAGGGTCTCACTATGCAGTTCAGGCTAGCCTTGAGCTCACTTTGGTAGCTCAGGCTGGTTTCGAACTCACACTGATCCTCCTGTCTCAGCCTCCTGAGTGCTGGGATTACAGGCGTGCACCACCATGCCCGGCTAGAAATGTTTATTCTTGGACCTTTAATTGTAATCCTAAAAAGGCAGAGTACAACATAGAATGTAGAGATGTCCAGTATTAGAAATGACTAGAACTTTGGTGCCTATTTAGTCACAAGTGTGACTCTTATCATTTAGATGCTTGGAATTCAGAATTTTGGATCAATGAAATCTTACAATGCCTTTAAATATAAGACAGGCCAATGTTAGAATCTTAGAGTTTAATAATCTAGACTCTTGGAGTATGTGACCTAGAATTTTAGAGAACTTAGGTTCTTAGATTAAGTTTTAGAATAAATATCTAAGAACATTAGACCTTAGGATCTTTATCTTTAGACTCTTTCAAATTCAAATTGTAGATTGTAGAATCTTAGACCGTTCGAATGCAGGATCTCATACAAAAGAATCTATGGTCAGAGAGCCTCAGAAACTACAGTTGACCATCATTAAACTCTTAGAACTTGAGAAAATAAAAATTTGAAGGCTTATGATACACTTTCTTATAAACAAGATACCTAGACTCAGCATTTGGCCATTAAATTTTATAACAGTAGGCATCACAGCCTTCTTGTCTAGGATGATAGAATCTTTAGAATTGCAGAATCTAAAGTCTTATGCCCTAAGGACTCTATACTCTAGAAAAATAAAATCTAGACTCATGGAGTCTTATATGCTAGAACTAGAATCTTTAGCTTTAAACCTAGAATCTTGGGCCTTTATCAAGAATCTGACCACATCTGTAGTCCCAGCTACTTGGGAGGCTGAGGTGGGTCACCAGACCCCAGGAGTGCCACACTGGCCTGGGGTATTGAACCATAGTGCTTTAGAATTAAGAGACTGGAATTGCAGATCCTTAGAATCAAAGATTCACAGCAACTTTGGGACCTAGAACCTTTGATATGAACTGTTTAGGCCTTAGAATCTAGACACTTGGAATGTCAGGTTAGAAAGGACTCTTCTTTTTTTTTGTCTCTTTGAGACAGGGTCTCGCTATGCAGTTTAGTCTGGCCTTCAGCTCGCTTTTGTAGCCCAGGCTGGTCTCCAACTTGCACCAATCCTGCCTCAGCCTCCCAAGTGCTAGAAAGGACTCTTCAGAGATTACACTCCAATCATGTCTTTGTTTTGAGACAGTCTTGCGATAGCCCAGGTGGGCCTAAAACTCTGTGTTGCCCCAGTTGGCCTTAAATGCAGCAATCCTTCTGCCCCAGCCTCCCAGGTGCTAAGATGACAGGCCTGCACCACCATGTGCAGCACATCCACTTATTATGGGTAGGATGCTGTGGTGCAGAGAAGGGAACGTTCTATCTGGATCAGGGTGGAAAGGGTAGGAAGATAAGGCTGTAGCTGGGCATGGGCCTGGAGTGGGAAAGTGGGTGTGAGGGATGAGCTTTTCCCAGTGGCAGTGCTGTGCTTGGATCCTGAGAGGGAGTCCCAGGTGGAAGGTTGTCTCAGGCTCCCTCCTCTTGCCCTGGGGGTGCTGAGGAACTCCTGTCAGCAGGCAGAGTGGGGCCAGGGACCGTAGAAGGGCAAAGGACGTAGCGTCCAGCAGAGTGGACCTCTGCTGCGGTGAGGCAGCTACAGGAATCCTTAGGGTCCGGCTGGGCCGGGGGGTCAGCTCCTCCGGCAGCTCCAAGGGCTTCAGGATGACTGCTGCCCTCATCCATGTTGACATAGAGGATTTCATCAGGTTCCTGGGCAGGGGGCAGAGCTTTCAGTGTATTCTCCAAGTCTTCCCGCAGCTCCGTAAAAGTTGGCCGGTCTCGGGGGTTCAGCTCCCAACACTGGGACATCAGGACATACCTAAGGCAACAAAGGGATGGGTGAGACACTGACCAGGGGCTCAGAAGGGAGAATTCTGGAAGTTGAGGAATATTTTAGGACATTTGGAGGCTGGCCATTAGAGGAAACCTCAAGAATTAGAGGAATCTGGGGGGGGTAGGTGTTCTCAAGAGTTTCTTGAGTGGGCTGGGATATAGCTCAGGGGCATTAAGTGCCTGGAAAGGGCAAAGTCCTGGTCCACCTAAGAGTTTCTGAGGAAGCCTTGGGAGACTCAGGAGCTAGGAAGGGCTCTCTGAATCTGGGGTATTGTTTTAGCAGTGGTTTGTTAGAGCAGATCTTGCCAAAGTGACTTCCAGAACTAATGCTAACATCAAAGCTGGCATTACAGCCAGCCCTTAAGATAGAACCATAAAGAATTTTGCTTTTTGTCATGTTTTGTTTTTGTGAGACAGCATTTAAGTTCCCCATACTGGCTTCACTTTGCAGTCCTCCTGCTTCAGTCTCTCCAGAGCTACCATGCCTGGCTATTCCACAAAGTTGATGATGCTCCCCCCACCAAAAGATGGAGGCCCCTCTCTGGAGGGTGGGCAGTACTCGGTATCAGCAGAAGTGAAGGTGTGCATGACTCTGAGGCTGGGTGCTAAAAGGCACTGCAGCTGTTCCTCCTCGAACTTTCTCTGAGTTCCTCATGCTGTGGGGAAGCTCAAGCAGCACAACAGAAGAGCCCATGTGGTGAGCGCCCCCAGCTTCACTCATGTGAGTGTGCCCCCTGAAAACTGATCTCCAGTCCCAGATCTTCAGATGACTGCAGCTCAGCTAATATCTTGGCTGTCATCTCATTAGGGACACGGAGCCAGAGTCACCCCACTAAGTGGTCCCCAGACTTCTGACTTTCTGCAACTGTATGAGAAAATAAATATTTGAGGTGTTGAGCTACTAGATTTTGGGGTACAGTCAACTAATATAGCAACTGTTCAGCCTTTGTCAAGTAACTCATCCCCCCTGTAGGCCCTGATAATGACATCTGTATTTTCCTGTGGCTGTGGTAAGGATCAAATGAGTTATATGCAAAGTCACCTAAGAAAAATTGTCTTCTAGGGGCCCGGCGGGATGGCTCAGTGGTCTAAAGTGCCTGCTTGGGAAAGCTTGGGCGGCTTCAGGAACCACGGTTCAATCCCCGGCACCACATGCTGTGCCAGCCTTGCCCTTGGGGCAGGCTGAGCCGGCCATAAAAATGAGTGAATAAACAAACAAAGGTTCTGAAACAAGAAAAAAAAA
>PVJA010029367.1:0-26715 GCA_004027025.1 Myocastor coypus
GGGGGGGGGGGTGGGGACGACGACAAAAAGATGTTCTGGATCCTGAAATATATTAAGCAAGTCTTATATACTGCTATTTATCTCACATAAAAACATTAAAAATTAAGTCATCTGATGATTACAAACCATGGTTGTGCATAAGAATCATCATCTATAGAGTTTTCCTCAGCTTTCTTTTTGTTTTAAAACAGGTAACATTTTTTCTTTCGGTAAGGGTCTATAGGGTCTCACTATGTAGATCAGAATTGTAGTGGTTTGCCTGTTTACAGCCTCCCCCCAAGTGCTGGGATTACAGGTGCATACCACCATGCAAAGTCTCATGCCATTTCAGTGTACCCTGGGGGCGGGGCTGGCACAGCACACTGGGGATGGAACACTGGCTGCTGCGCAAAACAGGTAACATTAACATGCTTCAATACTCAAAGGATTTAGGGGGCCTGCCGTGCTTGCCATCCCAGCCCCACCTCCAGGGCGTGGTGGTGCATGCCCATGATCTCAGCTCTGAGAGGCTGTAAACAGGTGGATCACTCTGAGTCAAATCTAGTACTGAGACTCTGAATACCCTGTAGACCCTTCCCTAAAATACAAACAAACAAACAAAAAGACCTCAAAGTTTAACCAGTCTCCTCATACCTGTTGCTTAGACAGGCTGTCTCTAAAGTACATTTGACAGCTTGCTTTTTTTTTTTTAAAAAAAAAAAAACTAAGTATCTATCTAGGAATATTCTTTGCATTTTAAGCAAACATGTATACTTTGTTCTCATTTATACAAATTGTGCATAAATATATATCAATTATTCTGTAACCCTTCCAATTTACTATAGCTTGGTTAGTGCTTTACTATACCTTTCCTTTTTTAAATACCAGATTTCCACAATATGGATGCAGTATTTCATTTAACCTATTATGAAACTTCAAAAAAAAAAAAAAAAAGCTAGCAGATTATAGTTAATACTGAGTTACAACTAAAGTTGAGAATCACACTTCTATGATGACAAAATCTTACCTGTATCAGTAAATGACTGTATATCATATGTCAAGTCTATATTAACACTTTCTGCATTTTCTACTCTTCGAAAAATTATCCCAAGGAACCACATTGATATGTAATTGTTGCTGTAAAGTAAAATTTAAGGATTTTCATTAATTTAAAAAATAATTTTACAGAAGCTATTTGGTAATTAAAACTTAATTTCTATGTCTCTGTTTCATACATAAGATTTTAGTGGCTTTGTTAAATTCTTTAAATGACATTCCAAACTAGTAAGTTATCCTGTGTTGTTCTAAAGAAAATTAAGTAGCTTTGAAAGTGACTCACTGAATATAGACTTGAAGATGTTCAATTAGACAGATGTTTGCTGAGTCTATGGGCTACCAAAATACTACATACTTATTGTAACCCACGGCCACCATACTCAAACAGGGAAGTGGGGCAGAAGGGGGCGCATCTATATTCCCAGTGCTCTTACAGGCAGAGGCAGAGAGATAACTGAGTTCAGCCTGGGCCAATTTAGTAAGACTCTCTCAAAAAATACAAAAGAAATGGGGATGTTGATTAGTGCTCTGGGTTTAGTTCCCAGTAATACACACATACCAAACACACACACACACACACACACACACAATTAATCCTACTTCACTGATGCAACTGACTTGAAACAATGCATATGACAAATGACATTATTTAAGAAATATAACATAAAACAATGAACTTACTCTTTATGATGTTCTTTATTCCCTGGAAATGACTGGGGATTCACATGGGCAAGAGTAATAAATTCATTCCGTTCCAAGTTTCCAACAAGTACACGGATTTTAGATTCCACTAATCCAACCCTGAAATAAACAAGTTTTTTTCGTATAATCATATTCAATTTGCAAATTATATTCAAGTTAACCAAAGAGCACTTTAGCTGTGAAGCTTTACAAATTCATTTTGATAATGTAGTCCAATATAATAAGGCCTACTTAAAATACCATTCAGTTAAAGGACAAACTTTATGAATTTATGTATATTCTCACCCTTTAAAAGTTTTTTTTTCTTCTTGTTTTTAGAAGGACTGACCTACTAATGCATTTATGAATCTAAAATATCCCATCTTGTTTAAGACTATAGTCATGATTTGAGGATGACTGTTAGGTAATACTCTTGAATCTGATTCCATTTTCAAATCTCCTATCTCGGGGCTGGGGAGATAGCTTCGTGGCACAAGTGCCTTCTTGGCAAGTACAAGGTCATGAGTTCGAACCCCAGTCCTGACAGAAAAAAAAAAAAAAATCAACTCTCATTTCTCAACACTAAGGTTATACTGTAAACAAAAAGCTAATACTGGCAGATAATTCAGGAAGTAAAGATGCTCTGATTCACAAAGTGAACACACTTTACAATTTATTTATTTATTTACAGTTGCAAAGTTTATTCAAGAAAGTGAGTGGCTCTAAGAATGAGCATGGGCTAGATAAAGAGAAAAAAAGGGTAAAAGGTGGCTGGGGAAGATAGCTCCATGGCACAAGTGCCTGCCTGGCAAGCAGAAGGTTGTGAATTTGAATCCTGGTCCCGCAAAAAAAAAAAAAAAAAAGAGGGTAAAAGTTAAAATAAAGCTAATAAAGCCTTTCACTAAATTCAAAATTAGATATTAGAAAAATAATTTCATCAGATTTCTGAAATTTCATTTTTGGACTTACATGAGAAATACGACTCATATCCACATCATAATTTGCTAGTGAGTTCATGAATTAGAATTACAACACTTAAAAAAAAATTTTTTTTAAACACCTGGCAAGGAACCCTCACACAATATAAATGAACAAGTATGTCTTATGTTCCCACAAAACTTTGTAAAATAGAGCTTGGCAGGCTAAATTAGGCACAAGCTGTAGTTTTCTGACACCTGATCTAAATAAATTAAATACTCTTCAGTAGAAGAATTTTTAAGAGTTCTAGAAGTCAGACCCAAGGAAAGCATAACCAGTTATGATGACCCAGTAGCTTTCACCTAATGGTGCCAGGAATGCTGGTGGCATGAGGGTTAGATTTAGATGCATCAGAAAGAATACACTGCTCCTAGAGCAAGTTATCTCCTACCTCCTGACAGAAGCTTAAGATTCTGAAGCTTTTTAAGCCACTATCTCCTAAATACACACACACACACACACACACACACACACACACACACACACACACACACAGAGTATATTTCCATCAAGTTTTGACAGGAAACCATGCTAACAAATATGAAAAACTCAGTAAGAAGCTGGGTATCAGAATCATCCAAACAACATGAAAATTTTTGCTTAAATCTTACTCAGAAGGATCAAACAACAGTATTTGCAAATATATACTTAGGTTACTCCTGAATCTGAAACATTAATTTGATCTTATTACTCAATCATGGTCATATATATCAATCACTGATATAATTTTGCAAATCAAGCATGAAAGTATTCTATAAAAGGTAAAGCATCACCTAAATATTATCACATCAGAGGTAGAGAACTTGAAATGTTAAGTCTTAAAAAAAAAAGAAATGTTAAGTCTTACCACTCTAGATGGTTTTCTTCTGTTGATGCACTGGCAGTCAATACTATATAATGTCTAAAGGATTTTAAGCAACAGTCAGGAAAAAAAAAAAAAAAAAAGACAGGAATACCAGTTAGTATCTGCTTTTCCATCACTTATTTTACTCCTTTCCAATGAGCAAAAAGGCAATAATAGCACACAATTTATAAAAATTAAAGCATACTTTGGTTTTCATAAAATTAATTCTAAATCCCACAATTAAAAAAAAAACTAAAAAATCATTATTATTCTGGATTTGATGCTACTAGGGTAAAGGAACTCTTTTACCACTTAGAATTTCTATAACCAATTCTCTATCTTGCTCAGGAAATTTAAACAGCTGTCTCTCATCAGATGCCACCTCTAAATCTAACATTCTTCATATACACTCACATGCAAAAATACAAAATTTCAAATACCTGTACTTTTGAAAGAAATTTGGTGGCTCAAGTAGTTTAGACCAATCTGATTTCCCTTGAAGAATTTCATCAGTAACTGCAAGACCTAAATGAGAGACATTGACAGAAAAGACACTCAGATTTTCTATCGTTTTACTCCCAAACTTCTATCCCCAACAAATTCTTTTTTACCAACAAATTCTTGAGTTATAAAATGTACAAATATATTCTGTTGTTTCTCAGAATACAAAACTGAAGTTCAGCCAGATCAGACTAGGCTCAATCTCTGACTTTAGTAATAATACACATTTGGGAAAACTTGAAAGAATTTTTAAGGAGAGTAAATTATATATTTCTAACTGTCAAATCTTAGGTACAGGGCTGGGTGTGGTGGCGCACACCTATAATCCTACCACTCGGGTGCTGAGGCAGGAGGATTGGTGTGAGTTCAAGACCAGCCTGGGCTACAGAAGTGAGCTCAAGGCCAGTCTGAACTGCATAGAGACCCTGTCTCAAAAAGACAAAACAAAACAAAACAACAACAACAAAAAGGTACATACAACAGAGAATAAAATTTGCAATCAAAACTTTGTGGGAGTATGTAAAGGAGAAAGGGGTCAAAATGTTTACCTTGTTTAAATTCTTCTACCATTACTGTTCGAGTTGATGTGGACACATTATATGTAGAATTCTGCTGTGGGTAGGCAGGAGTGATTATTGGCATGAGATGATATCTATCTGATGGATTTACCTGTGGACCCAAAAGTAGAATAATTGATTTCTTCTCTTATTCTAGCTGTCTTTACTGCATTTGCTCAAAAGACTGAAGAATATGAAATATAAATTTAATACTAAATTTCCTTAATTCTTTTTTTTTTTTTTTTTTTGGTATCCCTATGCAGCTCAAACTAGTCTTGAACTCACTATGTAGCCACAGTCTCAGTCTCCCAAGTACTAGAACTACAGGTGTCCAACACCACGCTAAGCTATAATTTCCTTAATTCTAAGAACATTCCACTTCACCAACATTTCTTTCTCAAGTCAGATGGGTCTGACAGTCAAAGTCAAAGAAATCTACAATAAATTTTTTCTCAGAAAGGCTTTTATAGTGATGGTGTAGCTTATAAACAATGGCCTTTTAGAATCAAAGGAACAGTATCATAACTGCAATAAACATTATTTGATCCAATTATTCTCAATCTCTTTTCTGCATCCACTCCAGGGACAACTTTCCCTTGTTACTCAGAGGGATGAGCACTCACTCTAAAAGCAAGCTAAAATAGAAGGTATATGAGAATTATGCTATCTTGTAATCAGTAATCAAAAGTGCACTGCAAAGTCCATCATTAGTAACTGCTTTTTTTTGTCTTTTTGAGACAGGGTCTCACTATGCAGTTCAGGCTGGCCTTGAGCTCACTTTTGTAGCCCAGGCTGGCCTCGAACTCACACCGATCCTCCTGCCTCAGCCTCCCGAGTGCTGGGATTACAGGCATGCGCCACCACGCCCGGCCATAGTAACTGCTTTTGAGACACTTTTTCACAACAGATTATAGCACCATGGTTGACACAGCTACTTCTCTATTCTTACATGGGTGATTTTTAATGACATAACATTTAGATCAATATTAGTGATACAAAGCATCTGCACTAAAAAATTCAGGAAGGGAAAGGAAAGGATAATAGCTACAAGAAGGAAAACAAGCAGGGATAACAGAATAAGCTTTAGAGTGTAATTTAAGAAAAAGTTCTCTCCTTAATGAAACTCCATAGCAAATCACATACCCGGGGATCCCAGACAGGCAAATTCAAATTGCTTTCTTCTGGTTGTTTCAACAGCACAGGATTTGGCCATTCCCTAATGTAAATAAGGCACATTAACTCATACAGGATATCATTTGAGATATAAAACAATACTAAAACTATGACTGCTCCAGCTTTTATGAAGCAGATGTTTAGGGTATTTGTTAGTCTTTTTTTTAAAAGTGGAAACCAAAAAAGGATTAAAGTACACAATAGAAAAGAGGTCTATGAAGCAACGTTCTCTGCAATAACAAACAGACTTATTTGTTATTTACTCTTTTCTGCTTAGCTATAACTTATTATTTGGTTTTTTTGACACAGGGTCTCACTAAGCAGTTCAGGCTGGCCCTGAACTGACTATATAGCCCACTTGGCATCAAACTTTGGAAACATCTGGTCTCAGTCAGTCAAATGCTGGGATTATAAGTATATACTAACATGTCTGCTTAGTTGTAACTAATTAGACTGAACCTTCTTCTTTCTTCTCATTTGCTTTCCTGGATTTAATTCTGATAATTTAGCAACAACAAGAACTAACTTTTACTGAAAATAGTGACAAATCAATAATCAATGTGTTAGCTAGGATTACCATCTCTAGCTTACAGATGAGAAGAGATTAAACCATCTCTTCACAGGCTGTAATGTGCACAGCGAAATCTATTGTAAACTCTTCCAAAGCTAAAGGCCCTCATTTACAACTAACTGCATGCAAGAAAGCAGGGTATTATTTAGTCATAAAAAAAGAGATGAAATGCTGTAATTTATGATAACATGGAAAGAACCAGAGGTCATTCTGTTTAATAAAATAAGCAGGGGCCCCGCGGGATGGCTCAGTGGTCTAAAGCGCCTGCTTGGGAACGCTTGGGCGGCTTTGGGCACCACATGCTGCGCCAGCCCTGCCCTCGGGGCGGGCTGAGCTGGCCATAAAAATGAGTGAATAAACAAATAAAGGTTCTGAAACAAGAAAAAAATAAATAAATAAAATTAAAAAAAAAAAAAGAATAAAAGTTTAAAAAATAAATAAATAAAGTAAAATAAAATAAGCAGACAATAGGGCCAGGGAGCTAGCTCAGCAGAGTAAGCGCTTGCCTGGCAAACGCAGGATCCTGAGTTCAATCCCCGGTACTGAAAAAAAAAAAAGAAACTCAAACTAAGCGGCAAAGAAAAATACTGTATGATCTCACACCTCAGTGGAATCTAAGAACATAGATTTCACAGTTGAGAGTAGAATGTTAACTCTGGAGGCTGGAAAGAATAAAGCAAAGAAAAGGATAAGGAAATGTTGGTCTACAGGCACTCAGTTTGAGAGAGAAATATGTTGCATTCTACTGCACAGAAAACTAAATAAAGGGACTGCTAATTGTACCACATATCCATAAAAGCTAAAAAGAAAATATTTAGAGTATCTTTATCATAAAAAAGAAAAATATTTGAAGAGACAAATACGCTTATCTTGATGCGAATATCATATAATGCATATTACATTATAGCAATATAGCAAAATATGACATCATAGTTCCCTGTAAATATACACAGTATTTAGGTATCAAAGAAAAATAAAGAAATAAGTAAAATGCTATTTAGGGGTTCTAACATTGCTTTGAATTTGCTACAGTTTTTAAAACTTAAGGAATAGCAGGGCATGGTGGCGCACGCCTATAATCCCAGCACTTAGGAGGCTGAGACGGGAGGATCGGTGCGAGTTCAAGACCAACCTAGGCTACAAAAATGAGTTCAAGGCTTGTCTGAACTGCGTAGTGAGACCCTGTCTCAAAAAGACAAAAAAAAAAAAAAAAAAAAAAAAAAAAAAAAAAAAAAAAAAAAAAAAAAAAAAAAAAAAAAAAAAAAAAAAAATCCTTAAGGAATATATTTCCATGTAAAATGACATAGAGGCAGAAATTAGGAAAACAGTCAAAGTACATATACTTACCACTTGGAAAAAACTAAAAAAAACTTATGAACTAAGGTAGAGGCTGCTGCATTTGGATATAGTTGGCAAGTTCTTGCAACTAGCATTGCCCAGGAGACACCACCAAGGAATCCCAGCATGTTGGAATAAATACCACGTCCTGGAAAATTTATATATTTGTTAATTATTCTTATGATATAATACAATCCTTGCTATTCAATAGGATAACTTCATTCTTTTTTAAATTTAATTTTCAAGAATAAAAATAAGAGCAAGAACAAATATCACAAAGATAGAAACAGGGTAACATACAATAATACATATGCTACAGATTTTCAAAACATGAGTAGCTGATTAACAATGGTTGACATATTATCTTTCATCATCAGATCTGTTGCTCAAATCAACAGATATAGTTAGGCAAAATTGGACATATGATTAAATATTATTGCTTGCTAATGACTTCATTCTTAAAGAGTGTTTCTTAGAATTTTTCCCTTGGGAACATGATACTAAAATTGATAAGCAGCCAATCATGCTAAACCCGCAGCCTATTCATTAACTGATTCACTCTGAGCTACTTATAGTCCTACAAGCCACCATACATGCTAAGTGCTATGTACCTTTTCACTTAAATATCTTTAGATACAAAAATACTAATGTGCTACAACTGCAGTATTCAATGCAGTAACATGTTGTATATGGGTTTGTAGCTTAGGTATATAGCACGTTTTATGATTTAGATTTATAGAATTGTGTTCTATGATGTTTTCATAGTGAAACTAGAGATGTTTCTCACTTAACGACAGAGTCATGACCTTGTGGCTAGGTCCTAAATGAGGAAAAGTGTATAGTATGTCCATTACAATATTCAGAACAAGGGAATAGTCAGAAGAAATAACAATCTGTTGACTTCTTTTTTTTTTAAAGAATTTAGGAGAGGGTCTACAGGGTTCACTACGTAGATCAGACTTTGTAGTAATCCTCCTGTTTTCAGCCTCCCGAGCATTGGAATTACAGGTGCGTGCCACCATGCCCAGTCTGAATCACCTTCTCAGTGTGCTCCAGGGGCGGGGCCAGCACAGCATGCTAATGACTGAAATCTGGCTGTCGTGCTCTGCCCAAGAGGGTGCGTTAGTCCACTGAGCTATGTAGCCAGCCCCCTGTTGATTTTGTTTTTATCTGTATAACTCTTACATGCAGTGCTTTAATGTAGAACAGAACCATACCACTTTATTATACAGTATAGTCAGCACTGTATAAATAAGGTGCTATAAAAAAAGCAAAACAAAATCAAGGCTCTATAAACATGTATGAAACTATATAAAACAAAGATAGGGCAGAAGTATAAGCAGTGGCTTGTAAGTTGGAACAGTTGCTATACAGATGACACGTTACAAGGAGGATTATCTGTATTTAATGGTGTATCTCTCAGATGTTAAGTGACACATAACTAAAGTTACAAATAATATAGAATATGCTGTGCCAGGTGGGTACTAGGCAGATATGACATATCTAAAACTTTATATTAAAAAATATATTGACATTAATTGCCTTCAAAGTACTCTCCAATTATTTTTGGTCTTGCTGTGTAGTCCAAGAGGTCTTGAACTCACTAGGGTAGCCCAGGATGGTTTCAAACTCATGGCAATAATATTCCTGCCTCAGTCTCCTGAGTGTTGAGATTACAGGTATGAACTACCATGCCTAGCTTACCCAGCTTTCAATATTCCTGTCCTATTATTCTTGACAGTGCGTTTTCTACAACAATAAGTTAAGAAAAATCCACTCACTATATATTTGATCACCTCTTATATAGATAGAAGTGTGTACATAAATGTATATGGCCAAAACCTGAGATGGAAAATCCGGAGGTTTTTTTTTTAGCTTTCATCCAAGGAAGAAGAGTCACAAACAGAGTACCTAATTATTACACCAGAAAATGAACTATTCCGAAGTTTACTGGACTGGATCCCTGATGGTAAAAATAGGCTCAGAGTTTTCCTATGTGCCTTTAACATCAGTAACAAAATTAGGAATATAATTGTTGTAGGGGCCCGATAACTGACTAACCCTTGGGCCGGGTCAAATTGTACAATAAGACTTGGTACTTACGTTTTGCCCATAATTTGACTGCCCTTAGGGTAAGTCTAAAAGTTTCTTTATTTGGCACTAAATGTAAAATTTCATCAGTAACTCTACATCCTGAAAAACACAAAACATTAATTTTTCACTATAGAAAACTCAGTTCAAATGTTTTCCTAACCTCTAGCTTCTCAACTGCTACAAATATAAGACAGTCATATATTAGGGTTTATTTTCTCTGTGTTTCAAATTCTACACATGTATTTCAGGAAACACTTTACTTCTGATGAATCAAAACATACATGGGAGGGCTGTCAAGACAGCTCAGCAGTCTAAAGCTCCTGCTTAGGCAAACTTAGGCAACTGCAGGGACCACAGCTCGATCCCTGGCACCATATAATGAGCCAGCTGAGCCAGCAATAAAAAACAAACAAACAAACAAAAAACCCCAACAAGTACATGGGAATCAAATCAAATATTACACTATAGATAGCTCTGAGTATTTTTGTAGTTTTCTTCCATATCAACTTTGTTAACTGAATGCCCAAAAGGTTTAAAACTTAAGTTGTTTGTAGGCTTTGAGGATCTGTTTAATTTCTTTTCTTTTTCTTTTGGTGGCCAATTCAGCCCACCACTATGTGGTGCTGGGGATCAATCTATGATCCCTGCACTTGCATGCCTCAGCAGGTGCTTTAGTCTACTGAGCTATCTCACTTGCCTTGATCTACTTTAAAATAATAAGAAAACCGTATTTTAAAAATGCCATGGGGGCTGGTGAGATGGCTTAGAGGTCTACAGCACCTGCCTAAGAAAGTTTAGGCAACTGCAGAGACTGAGGCTCAATCCCTGGCACAAATGCTGCGCCAGCCCCACCCCCAGGGCAAGCTGAGCTGACCATAATATAAAACAAACAAACAAACAAAATAAGCAAACAAACAAAACAATAATGCCATGGCTTAATTTGTCATCTTTACTGGGTTAACATTTGCAATGATCCAATGGTGCATAACCAAGGATGGATAAAACTGCAGTCATGGCACTTTAGAAGAGAATCAAGGTAATAACAAAATATATTAGTATACAATATACTACTACATCACTATAGAGGAAAAAATGTGAATGATCAGTTATAAACTGAACTGCCTGTTTTTGTCAAGAAAGGCTACATTACTCAAGGCTGGATGTTCAAGAGATATAATAAAAGTTTACTTTAGCCGGGCGTGGTGGCGCATGCCTGTAATCCCAGCACTGGGAGGCTGAGGCAGGAGGATTGGTGAAAGTTCGAGACCAGCCTGGGCTACCAAAGTGAGCTCAAGGCCAGCCTGAACTGCACAGTGAGACCCTGTCTCAAAAAGACAGAAAAAAAAAAAAAAAAAAGTTTACTTTAAGGAGAAAAAATGATAAAATATATCCTTAAGGTAAATTAGAATTCTGGGTAACTCATACCTGCTAAAGCTATGAGATACTTAAAAGACTTTAAAAACAAAATTGGTGGCAATATTAATGAATGTAATTTAATACATGTCAACATTTGAAAAATATATGTAACTTTGTGAACCAATATTTTCCAAATAACCAAAGCATGGCATTATGAAATCATCCATGGATAAAGGATGCAATCAAAAGACAAGACAGCTGGGTGTGGTGGTGCATGCCTGTAATCCCAGCATTTGGGAGGCTGAGGCAGGAGGATCAGTACAAGTTTGAGACCAGCCTGGGCTACAAAAGTAAGCTCAAGGCCAGCCCAAACTGCATAGTGAGGCCATCTCAAAGACAAAAAAAAAAACCAAAAAAACAAACAAAAAAAAAAACCAAGACAGATCAATGGATAATAATATAACATAAAATTCTACAAATTCCATGTTTCAATTAACCTTTAGAAACTATCACTTTTAATCAGCAATAAAAAGGAATAAATACAAATATGGATAAACTTCAAGAACATTATATAAGCAAAGTGAAAAAGTCCTATACAAAAGACTATTGTATGTAAAATTCCATTTACATGAAAATATCTAGAAAAGGCAAATCAATAGACTTAGACTAAGGGTTATGGGCTGTGCGGGACTGGGAATTAGAAGGGAAAATGACATCAAATGGATATGAGGCATCTTTTGAGGTTGAAATGTTCTAAAACTGGACTATAGGGGCTCGGAGATAGAGCTCAGTGGAATAAGTGCTTGCCTGGCAAGTACAGGGTCCCGAGTTTAATCCCCAGTACCGCAAAAAAAAAAAAGTAAATACAAAAATAAAAATAAAATTGGATTATAATGTACAACTCTATGAATATAATAAGGCCAGTGAATTGTACACCTGGAAAAAATGAACTATGTCTCAAAAAAGCTGCGAAGGTATAAATGGGCAATTTTTGCTGTAGTATCGAAGAATACCTCCAATAATCTGAAAAGGCTTTTAAAACACTTTTCCTGGGGCTGGAGAAATAGCTCAGCAGAAAAAGCACTTACCTGGCAAGTGCAAGGACCTGAATTCAGTCCCTGGTCCCACAAAAATAAAAATGAAAATGAAAAAATAAAACATTTTCCTTTATCAAGTAGGTATCTGTAAAACAGATTTTTCTTATATTTTAACCAAAATACAATACTGCATTACCTCGGATTGACTATAAAATAATTTAGCTTTTTAAGCCAAATGCTGAAGAGATTTGCAAAATTATTTTTTGAAAAAGCCATTCTTTACAAAAATAACGTTGAATTTGTAATTGGCTTATTATTGCTACTGGTGTTTTTTTTTTTTTTTGAGACAGGGTCTCACTACGCAGTTCAGGCTGGCCTTGAGCTCACTTTTGTAACCCAGGCTGGACCTGAACTGGTACTGATCCTCCTGCCTCAGCCTCCAAAGGGCTGAGATTAAAGGTACATGCCACCATGCCTTGCGATACTGGTGTTTCTAAATGAGTCAATAAATAAACCTTAACGTTTTGTTCATTACTGGGACTGGGGAGATAGCCTGGTGGTTTAAGTGTCTGCCTGGCAAGTGCAAGAACCCAGGTTCAATCCCTGACACCACATGCTGTGCTAGCCTCAGAAACCCAGGTGTGCTGTGCCAGCCATCAAAACTGGGTATGGTGGAACACGTCTGTAATCCCAGTGCTGACAGGAGGATCACTGAGTCTCAGCTGTGCAGAGATTCTGTACCAAATAAAAAAAGATTCAGTGCCTGCTTAGGCAGAGCCCAGTGGCTGGGGTTCCCAGGGTTCTATCCCCAGTGTGCATGCCAGACTTGCCCCTGGGGCACCCTGAGATGCTGGGCATGGTGGTGAGCACCTGTAATCCCATCACTTGGGAGGCTGAAAACAGGAGGATCACTATGAGTCTGATCTATGTAGTGAGACCCTGAACACCCTATACCCTGTAGACTATACCAAATACATTAAAAAAAAAAAGAACTAAAGATTAAAAAATAATTTTTATTACTGACTGATTCTATCCATATAAACAAAAGCATTTTGCAGTTTTTTGGTGCTAGGCAAGTTCTCTACCATGCAGCTACATCCCAGCCCTCTTTCGGCAGTTCAATAAACGTTAGTATAGGTTTAAAGAGGTACTGATACCAGTTAGGTCTGTGAACACAATTCTAAAAATAAAACACCTTTAACATAAACTTGTGGCTTTTAGGTTGCTTAAGTATAGTCATGTTACCTGTATAAGGAAACTGTAACTTTTCTTAGTGCTAGGGATTGAACCCAGGATCTCTCACTAAGCATGTGCTCCACTACTGTGACCCACAGCCCAGCCAATATCATTTTTAATGAGTTAGTCCAATACCTAAAAAAGTCCATTAATAGTTGTGCAAAAAAGAACCTCAGCACATATCTGAGATTTCTTCTTAGGAAGCTTACCATTTAAACTGCGAATACATCTTATATCAAGGCTTCTCAGGCGAGAGTCGTCTCTTAGGTCTAAGTTATCTGATATGGTTTGTATTGCAAGTCTTGCAAAGACTAAATCAATCTTGGGAGAAACAAAAAAAAAAAAGAAAAACATTACTTTTTCTTTCTAGTCCATTTCTTTTCATCCCACCTCAAAAAAAGCTCTAATTATTATTTTGGGAAGTTCTACCAATATTTTGAAAGGCCTATGTAGACAATCTTGAGGAAAAAGCACTTTGAAGTTTTAAGGTAGTGAAAATTTCTAATTAAGGAAAATGTGGGATTTTTGCCAGACAGGTGTTATGTCACTGAGCTATTTCCCTGTCCCAAAGAAAACATTTTGACTTTAACATATATATAGAACACAGAACATTAATGGATGGTTTAACATATACTATTTATCATACTAAAAATCCAACTAAAATTCTAGGCAAATTTTGTTTTATGGTTACTTGTTTTAAAAAATGTATTTAGTAAAGGGTTTACAGGCTCTCACTACACAGATCAGACTCCTAGTGATCCTCCTGTTCTTAGCCTCCCAAGCACGGTGCACCCCGGGGGCAGGGCCAGCATAGCACCCTGGGGATGCAACTCTGGTCCCTGCATCTGCCTGCAGGAGCTTTAATCCACTGAGCTATCTGGCTGGCCCATATTTGCTTTTCATTTTAAAAGTATGCCATCTAGAAGATAAGAGCAAAAGCTATGAAAACTGACATGCAAGTGGTAACAGAACCTAATAGGGCAGATGCAAAATGTTGTACTCAGAAAATAAGGACAGGTGGCTATAAATACATCAATAAAAAGAAACTTAGGAAATTAAAAAGTATTCTTAGAAGCTAAAAGTGACAGTAGAAATGAAAAATTACAAAGTTTGAAAGATGAAAAACCACAAAAGAACACACATATGAAGAGGTACCTAATATGTAGGAAGGAAGAGACATAAAAATCATGCTGTTCAACATTAAAATTTTGAAGTTCAACAGAAAGAAAAGGAAGTCCAATAGAATTCAATAAAACAGGACAGAGTTTACAGATGCAAAGTGGATCACCAATATGGTTTTGTGTCTAGCACACTGGTTGAAAATATACTTTATAATCAAGTAATTTAAAATATGAAGAAAAAGGTTATGCTTCCAAGAGACAAAAACTGATCATATACAAAGAAAGAGCAATCAAGATATAACCATTTTCACACCACAGAAGCTGAAAGACCATGCAGAAAAGCCTTCAAAAGTCTTACCTGGAATGCTATATACTCAGCCAAATGATCAATTTAATGTAAAAGCATAAGATAAAAAATAAATAAAATCAAAGCATAGGATATTTTAATTATACAAAGTATAAAAAAAGAAGTTCTCTTTTTCAGGAGGCTAATGGATGAGCATTGCTAAACAGAGTAAGTCAAGAAAGAAAATTTTACAAGGAAGCAAAAAGAAATTCCAAGATGACAGTGAAGGAAGATGTCAGGACAGTGGCACAGCAGTAACAAAAAGCTTAGATTGACACAGGTAGGAAGTATTTGTGAGGACCACCCACTCGGGACCTCCCTCCTGTCCCCCTCTTTCAGACAGGTTTCTTTCTCTCAAAATATATTCTGCTCATTAAAAAAAAAAAAAGTATTTGTAAGATTTTTCTTCAAGATGATAATACCTGATAATCTAAATTTGTTAAAAGAGGCGGGCATAGTGGCACATGTCTCTAATTCCAGCACGTGGGAGGCTGAGGCAGGAGGATCAGTGTCAGTTCGAGACCAGCCTGGGCTACAAAAGTGAGCTCAAGACCAGCCTGAACTGCATAGAGAGACCCTGTCTCAAAAAGACAGACAAACAAACAAACACACTCCTGAAAATATGTGTCTGTGTTAAGTCTCATTTAAAAACAAAACAGGGCCAGTGAGATAGCTCAGCGGTCTAAAGTGCCTGCTCAGGCACACTTAGGCAACCATGGTGTTGTGGTTTGATCCCTGGCACCACATGCTGCGCCAGCCCCAGGGCAGGCTGAGCCAGCCATAACATTAAATACATACATACATACATACATACATAAATAAATAAATAAATAAAATTCACAAGCATTAAAAAATATAAATATAAAAACAAAAATAAACATGGATTAAACGATTCAAATATAGTCATAAAAGCATTAAATACATACCTCAATACCATCAAATTCAAATTTTATGACAGGTACAAAAGCATCTTCAACAGCCTACAAAAGAGAAAAACTTTATAACACACAATATAATCTTTTCTCTACTTTCATAAACTGCCAATGAATACATTTGCTCCCAATCTGTATTTTAACTCAACAGAAAAAAAAGAAACCATTCTTGGCCTTACACTCAGGTTAACCACTCCTATTTTTCTGCTTGTTATTTAAAATATGTTAATGTGTACAGTGGTAGTTAACTAAATTATTATCCTACCAAAAATATTTTGTCAGAAACTGGAAGGCAGAATTGCTATCACCAGGGTATTTAGAATTTTTCTGCGTCTAAATTAAAAACTGAGAATTTTAAAAAAGCACCTATGGGACCAGCCAAACAGCTCAGCAGATTAAAGTGTCTGTTTAAGCAGATGCAGTGACCAGGGGTATCCCCAAGTGTGCTGTGCTGGTGCTGGTGCTGGTGCTTGCCCTGATCCCAGGCACAGAGAGATGATGATTGATTTTTTTTTTTGCAGGACCGGGGTTTGAACTCACAACCTTGCACTTGCCAGGCAGGTACTTGTGCCACGGAGCTACCTCCCCAGCCCCCCAAGATGATGATTGAGACAGGGCAGGAATGGTGGTACAAGCCTACAATTCCAGCACTTAGGAGGCTGAAAATAGATGGATTGGTATGAGTCCAATCTGTGTAATAAGACCCTGCAGACGTTGTACTAAAAAATAAACAAAGAACCCCCCAACTTTATACCAACACATTTCTAGACTATACATGAGAAAAGTAGAACAGGTAACATGACCAAAAATTAAGAGCTAGATCTGTAAGATTCTGATACAAGCCAATCTCTGTGTAACTACAAAGCCCATGTTCTTAATCTTTACATGTTATTATTTTTTTTTTTTTGTGGGACCGGGGTTCAAGCTCACGACCTTGCACTTGCCAGGCAGGCACTTGTGCCTCAGAGCTATTTCCCCAGCCCCTTTACATGTTATTTTATTTTATTTTATTTATTTATTTATTTATTTATTTTTTTTTTTGGCTTTTTGAGACAGGGTCTCACTATGCAGTTCAGGCTGGCCTTGAACTCACTTTTGTAGCCCAGGCTGGTCTCGAACTCACACGGATCCTCCTGCCTCAGCCTCCCAAGTGCTGGGATTACAGGCATGCGCCACCACCCCCGGCATTACATGTTATTTTAAATTCTTAAGAGGTAATTCAACAATTATAAAACTTAGCTTTTAACAGCATATTACTAAGTTCAAAATATTGAATGCCAAAAAATACTTACTCTTAAGTTTCTAATGCCATCTTGGTGTTTCAATTTTTCAAAGAAAGACTGAAAAAAGTCAGATCTCTCTACATGTCGTGGAGCTACACAAAGTGCATCAATGTCAGCTCCTACAAATCAAAGTATTTCTTATTAAGAAGGGCATATTATGTATCATTTTCATTAAGGTTCATATAAACATGCAGAACAAAGTGTGGAAAATGAATACAACAAAATGTTAAACAGTGACTAGCATAATCACTATGGAATAATGGTGAGATAAAATGAATTTTATTCTTTTGTATTTTTTGTGAATGACAAAATACTGTTTATTGAAAAGTTCTTATCACTAGGTTATAGCAGAAAAGCAGTTACCTTTGGTGTGTACGCCAAGTCTGTATGATCCAAATGTGAAAATTTTACCACCAACAGTAGCCACAACAGAAGGAGGAAGATTCTAAAATAAAGTTAAGCAAAGCAAAACAATCATTCAAGTTGTTTAGTATGAAAAGTACCCAAATATATACTGCATTTTACTAAGCAAATTATATGTACAGTACACTTATGTGCCCTTATATGATCATTTATAAAGATATTTCAGAGCTCTTTTGGTTGTGCTGAATAAAGAATATTCCCAGAGGAAGGATGAAACATTAATTATACTACAGATGCCTAAACTCTACCAAAAGAAAAACATTTTTATTACCTGACACTACCTGACCCCTCCAAATGCCTCTTTGGTTTCATCAATTGCAGTAGCCACCCAGGAATGCTTTATAAACTAATAAGCTTTGCAGCTTGGCCAAACAGATCTTCCTTTCAGTTTTTGTGCCAGGTATGTTTAATTTCTTGACTCTAGCTCTACAACTTTCTCAGGAAAGTGAGGTAATTCCTGACTGATGTCTTTATGGGAATGAATCTAAAAACCAATTAACATTCTTTGTATCACAATTAAATTGCCCATTACCTGTTTTAATTCTGATATCTCAATCTACCTCAGTATCCACACTTCAAACAAAATATTTTTCCTATGACAAAAACCAGGTATTTCTTCTGTTTTCCCTATTTCTATTCCTCATTATCTTATTACCCAAGCTTTTTTGCCTTTATTTTTAACTCTTGCTTTATTTCCTGTATACTTGTTGCCACCTTTCTAGTCAACATTCCCCTAATCTTATGCTCTTTAATAGTTATCCTAAGCTTTATCCTTGCCTTTTATCTTCCATTTATTTTACTCTACATTGAATAACATTCACTAACTGATATCCTTTACTCAGTCTGTCATATAACATTTTGCTCAAAACTTCCTGTGACTGTCATGGTTAAGAAATCTTAGACCTGCTATTGAAAATTTCCACAAAATGGACTTTCTCTTCTGAAGCTCCAACTATCAACTTATTTCATAACCCAATCACTTTTCCATCTCTTTGCCACAGTCCCAAAATAATGGGGTCACCCTATCTTAAGACTTCCACTTCCAAAAAATCAGTAAATAAAATAAAAAATAAAAGACTTCAACTTCCAAAACTGTGAGTTAATCATACTTCTTTTCTTCATAGGTAGGCTATTTCAGGTATTTTGTTATAGTGATGGAAAGCTGATAAAGTTATCAGTTGAATATACTCTACCCAATTCCAGTATTATTTAAAAATAATATTCATAGCAATGATGTGGAGATAATAATAATAAAAACTTGGCCAGTGAGATAGCTCAGTGGTCTAAAGCACCTGCTTAGGTAAGCTTAGGCAGTGCAGGGACCGCAGGGTCCAATTCTGGTACCACATGCTGTGCCAGCCGTGCCCCCAGAGCAGGCTGAGCTCCCACCCCCAAAAAAGTAATAAAAGCTGTTATTTTTTAAAACTTTTAAAAAATAGGGCTGGCGAGATGGCTCAGTGGTCTGAAGTGCCTGCTTAGAAAAGCTCAGGCAACTGCAGGGACGGGGTTCAATTCCTGGCACAACACAGCAGGGCAGGCTGAGCTGGCCATAATAATAACAATAATTAAAAAAAAAAACTTTTAAAAATAAGAAAAAATAAATTGTATTAGAAAATTATTATGTAATTATAAATTAGGGTTTATAAACATCTATGTCAGGGACCACACAGGCATAAAAATACATAAGAAATACAAAAATTCATAAATGGTAGCCAACTTATCTGTATAGTGAACAGTGGGGCAATGCTATGAGGACAGGCATCCAATCCTATTCAAGGGCCTGGCAGGATGGCTCAGGGGTCTACAGCGCCTGCAGGCGGCTACAGGGACCTCGGTTCCATCCCCGGCACCACATGCTGTGCCAGCCCTGCCCTCAGGGCAGGCTGAGCCGGCCATAAAAATAAATAAACAAACAATCCTATTCAAGACTCTTTGTACTATGCCCCCAAATGGGCCAGTGTTACCAGATATACTATTTCATGACAAGCCTCACACCTGGCTTTTTAAGTAAAATCTCCTGATATTTATAACTTAGTCAATAACATGTGGGTCAAAGGAGACACTCATGTGGACATTCAGCTATAATTAGCTACCTCTAGGGTAAATCCTCATCTACTCAGAAATTCAAGTGTCTAGATCAATTCATTCCCAGGTTCTGATATATTTCAGATAATTCTTAATTCTTATACCTTTTAGCTGGATGAATGGCCAGGAAATACTTCCATGTAGTATAGTCTTACCTTGCTTTCACTGATATCTGAAATCCACTCTTTTACTAAATTGTTCAATTTGCCAAGAACAACCAGCCTATAAGAAAAAATAAGATTAAAACTTTAAACTTTATTGCTGAGCATGGTGGTACACACACCTGCAATCTCAGCACTTGGGAGCCTGAAGCAGGAGGATCAATGTGGGCTCGAGACCAGCCTGGGCTACAAAACTGAGCTTAAGGCCAGCCTGAACTGCATAATGAGACCCTGTCTCAAAAAGACAAAACAAAACAACAAAACCAAACAAACTTTAAACTTTAGATTAAAATTTAAAAAAGAAAACAAACACTATTAAAGAAATGAACATAGTGGCCGAGGAGATAGCTCAGGGGCCCAAGTGCTTGCCTGGCAAGTGCAAGGTCCTGAGTTCGATCCCGGGTTCCGCAAAAAAAAAAGAAATGAACACCGAGACAAGTACCTATGTGGCACCATGGTAAAAGCATACTGGGCATGTGCTTACGCTATCACATATGCTGATACACAGCAGCACATCTTTAGAGTTCTTAGATCTCCAGAGTGCCAAAGAGATAATAAATGTGCTAACAATATTTTGGTCTTTGAGCTATTTTCAAAACTCAAAAGAAACTAGCATTTTCTCACTGCTGATCCTGTTCCTCAGAAAATTAAACTGGATAAATTAATTGCTAACTTTTAAAAGTAAATGGCATTATTACAACAAATCTACAGTAAAGGTATAAACAACTCCACATTTAAAAACAAAAGTAGGGTACAGGGATCTCAAAGATGTCATGCAGAACTGATGTGTCCAACTGGCTTCTCCCTCAGTCTTCTCCAGAAATTGGAAATCCAGCCTTTAAGCTGCTGAGACTAAATCCTGTGGCATCATTCTTGAAAACTCCCTAACATTGACTTATTAAACAATCCTACCTTTAACATATCCAGAATTCTACCACTACTTATCACCTCTATTGCTTTGTCAAGGTTCCAGGCATCATCATTTTCTTCTGAGGTTATCAGAATGGCCCTTGCACCCCACTTCAGACTATTCTCAATACAGAGACACTGTGTTGCCATTAGTTAAACTGTATTAGCTTCTTACTCAAATCTCTCATAGCTTCTCATTTCACTCAGAATAAAGCAAAATATTTGTAATGCCTCAGTTATAACGTCCTTGGTGCCCTTACCTTCCAAGATCCTTCCCACCTTAAGCCCAAATTTCCTCACTTATTTGCAGTTTTAGATATCCAGGATCTGAAATGTCTATGTATGCCTCAAACATATCAGGTATATTTTCATCTCAGACTTTCTATCCAGAGTGCATCTCCTTCCAGTACCACAACCTCCCTCACCTCTAAATTTTCCCTTGTAATTTTCTCAATGACATGGTCTCTAGAAACCCCTCCCCAGGTATATTTTCCCATCATCAATTATTATGTGTAACACTGCATTCATTTTAGTTATCTGAGTAACTGTCAGTCTTCTTTTCTAAACTCCACCTAAAATGTAAGATCCAGAAGAGCCAGGAATAGGGGCCAGGGAGATAGTTTCATGGCACAAGGGCCTGCCTGGTAAGTGCAAGGTCATGAGTTTGAACCCTGGTCCCACCAAAAAAGAAAAAGAAAAGAAAAAAGAAACAGATGTCAAGATCTCTTCTCTAACTTAAGGAATTAAAAGAAGTGATCCCTTGTGTCTCAGAAGAGCCGGAATTTTTCTTCTTTTTGACATTTTTGTTTTCCTAGACAATACAGTGAGTACTCAATATACTTGTAGATTAACAATTAGATAATGCACTATAAAATATTTAGTTTTTAATTTCATACCTGTGATTCAATTCTTCTTCATCTTCAAACACTCCAAATGGTTTCATGGCATCAATTAATTTCTGTGTGTAAATATGATCAATTTCTTTAGGACAAGCTAAACTAATCGGAGAGGTAATTCCATAATGTTTTTGTTGCTGCTGGCTGTCCAGCATGGTGTTTCTGTTCAAGAAGAAAGAAATGGCAAAAGTTTAAAATCATATCATACTGATACATCAAATCTCTCAATCTGCCCATGTTAATTAGACTTTAAAAGTTGATATAGTGCTAACAGTTTGTATAAACACTTTTTTAAAAAAGAAAAAATTGGCATTTTATGTTTACATTTATGAAGGGCTTACTCATACTGTCCGCTTTCATGGTTAAGACATCTTTTCTAGCCAAAAGCAACATGTGTTGGCGGCAGGATAACTGTACCAACACCACTCAGTTCAAATTCAAAAAGCTGAATGGGATCTGTGCCAGGGCCACATTCACGGCACCCTGTAGACTTGAGTCAAGTATCATCTAGATGCTAAAATCTGAAAAGCAGTCCAACACTTAAAAGAAAACACTTAATAAAAAGTTTTTTTCCCCTCCCAAAGAAACAAAACCATCTGATCAGAAGGTTCTTATGCAATAATCTGACTTTTCAAAAGAAATCACATCTAGATTTATTCTTGGGAAACCTACATCACTGTCCCTTTGCTTGAATCAGAGTTTATAGTTCTAACATTTTGTGACTGTAACTGTTCTCTTCATTGTAGACTGGTATTCATACCATTTTCACACTGAATAATTATCAAATTCTTTATAGTAAATGGCAATTTGAAAAGCCCTATCTTCAAATAAAATATAACACAATTCTTGAGATTTGGGGTCTACACAGATCAATTATTTCAAAATAAATTTTGGAATTGATAAGAATCAGTACAATATTATTTTACTATGAAAGCAAAGTAAAAATAAACACATATACTAACCAATTAACCCTAATATCTCTCATGTTCTCATAAAGGGCCTATTCCACCAACAATAAGAATGTAAACACAAAGTAACATACTTGAATATGTTAGCCATATAAAAAGGTACCACACAAGGGGACTGAGACAAGAATGCTAATGGATACAGGGGTGCAGCTGGATAGGAGGATTAAGCACAGTGAGACAAATGTAACTGGTGACAACTATATAGTTATTTCAGAATAATGAAGATTTAAATGATTTCAACATGTGTAATGTGATGGAGGTAACAATTTACCTATTTACCATTACCTACTATATTCATGAGTTGTAATGCCACATTGTATCCATAAATATGTACTAAGCATTAAAAATTTTAAAACCACGAAAACTAATATTGCTTGCTTGTTTCAGGTTTTTAATTGGTCAAAACATGAGTTTATGACTGCTAGGTCCACAGGAATAGGGCATGCTCTTTAGCCAAAAACTTCATTACAGACCAGTCTTACATATCTATATCTACTAATCTAAACAGATTTGATGATGAAAATATATAACCATTATTAAATTTTTGTTCTTGTTTTGAAATTCTGTACTATACATACTCTTGCTTGTTACTCTTTTTTTATTTTTGTTTCTGCTATTTTTACTCTTTAAAATAAAAATTTAAATAATCTAATAAAAAAAGAAAAATAAAAAGAAAAAATAAAAAAATAAATAGAAAAAAAACAAAAAAAATTTCATTACACAGGGGCCAGGCAGATAGCTCCATGGCACAAGTGCCTGCCTTACAAGTTCAAAGTTGTGAGTTAAAACCCTGGTCCCGCAAAAAGCTTCATTACACAGATGGCAGAAGATGGGAGAACGGGAAAGAGGAGGCAAAAAAAAAAAAATTGAGATGTGCTATGTATATATACCAACTTTCCATGATGAATGTACCACTAGGTACATGCAAACATGTACTAATAAAAACCTTAAGATTTCATTAGGATGAGGGAAGAATCAAGGGCAGATAAAATAGCTTATACCTTCAGAAATGACTCATAAGAAAAGGGGAACATCAATCTTTTCTCTCTGATACTTTGCTGTAGGACAAAACCTCAGTTATTTCAGATGCTATTCTTCTATAAAGATTTGGCTTTCTATATTCAAAGAGCTATAGAGGTGCTCTGGTATTGATATATATATCAATACATCATATATGTGTATATGATACCAAACAACAAATGATCATTCGTTGAATCGACAATAATTCTAAGAAGTCTCAAATAAGTGCATTTCACAAGAACTTACAAGTTTTGAGAGAAGAGAGCCAGAAACTTAATTACTGTCTCTTTTCCTATCCCATGCTCCTCTCCAAAACTACTTCAACCAGATACTATGGGGCTGGGGAGATAGCTCAGTACAATAAGCACTGGCCTGGCAGCACAGGGTCCTGAGTTCAATCCTTGGAACCACAGAACAAAACAAAAAAAACCCACAGATACTATGATCCCAGGTGTCAACTTCTCTAACAAAACACACACTCTCTTTCACACACAAAGATGTTGTGGTGCACACCTGTAGTACAAGTCACAGAAGGAGGCTGAGGCAGGAGGATCACAAGATTGAGCCAAAGTTGTGAGCAACTTAGGGAGGCCCTTTCTCAAAGAGTTTTAAAAGGGGCTGTGAACATAGCTTAGCTGAAGGCCTTGGATTGAATCCCCCCAGTACTGGAGAGGGGTTGGCTATCCATATTCCTCCGGCCCTAATACCCTAGGTTTAGGGTTCTGAACCTCCCTCATCTAATCAAGAAAAAAAGAAAACAATACTTTCCTCAATATCAATGTCTAGGGGCTGGGCAGATACCTCTGTGGCACAAGTGTCTGCCTGGCAAGTGCAAGGTCATGAGTTTGAAACTTGGTCACGCAAAGAAAAAAAAAAAAAACAATATTCAAAGAGACATGAAAAAGAATACTCACTGCCATTGTAACTTTAAAAACTTTGAAATAACTTAAAATTGTCACTAACAGGGAAAGGACTAAATTAGGAGTATTCCTACAATTCAATACACCACATTGGCTAATATGAATTAATTACAACTGAAACATAGAGCTCAGAGATACCATATTGCTCGAAAGAAGTTGTAGAATTACAAGTGTGATACTAGCTAAGTTTAAAAATATGTAAAAAAATGAAAACTATTATAGAAAAATGTATATATAGTAACAGCATAAATATGCGACAATAAACATCAAATTCAGGACATCCAGACCTCTGAAGGGGACCAGGGTAGGGAATAGGTGTATTAGGGAGTACTTTTTTTTTTTTTAATATGTATATAGGTATACAAACAGCATTGTATTCTTTGGGAGAAATGGGTTGTGGCTACACAAACATTATTTCTGTACTTTTAAATTATTTCCTAATAAATCCAAAGGTAAGGTGGTCAAACAAAATCCTTGCAAGCACAAAAACTGTTTCTGACTTATCAAAGTATGAGCAAGAGGTATAGAGAGTAGATACTGTGGTAGGTGGGGAGGCCAAGGTGGGGCAGAACCTCAGTTCTCATTAAAGAGAAGCCCTCTGGGCTGGGCTAGGTCCTCGGCTCCGAGGACCCGAAGACAGCGGATCGGGCTGGAGAGAGAGAGAGGCAGGGGGATGGTATTTGCGCCAATGCAGACGGCAGCAGACGGCTTGGTGCTGGAGGCAAGAGTGACCGACAGTTTCTCCCTACCGACACACTTGCTTCTTTCACTCCTCGTCCTTGTTTGCGGGCGTCCCCTGAGGTGGGGCAGCCGAGGGCAGGAGACTCCGGAGTCCCCGCGTCCGGGCAGGGGGAGCCAGGTGCGCCGCCAGGTCTAGGGGAGGTGCCCTTGTGGGCCAGCAGGCAGCGGGGAAGCAGACCATCAGTGGGCACGCCGGGGCAGGACCGAGGGGCAGGGAACGCCAGCGGGGCCCGGCGATGACCGCCTCAGCTCACCTCTGGCAACCTCGTCCTCAACCGCCGCCCCCCACCACTTACGCAGACATCTCTTTCATCGCTTCCTGCGCCTCCCTCCCGGCGAGTGTCTTTCACTCTGGAGTCTTTCCTGTTCCTGCTCTTCCTTTCTCCCTGTGTTTGCTTTCCTCTGGTGGCTTGCTGTAGTTCGCTGGCTCGCTCACTCTCCTACTTACTATGACCGAGGCATCCAACCGAGTAGTGAAAACACCACAAAACCGGTCTATTTATGACAATACGGAGCGGCCGACGCCAATATGGCGCCACTTCCCAGCCTGCCTCTCGCCTCTGCGGCCCCGCCCCTGGAGCCCAGTACCAGCCCTAGGCCACGCCCCCTCCCGCGGGTCCAGGGAGGTGCCGGCGGCCCCGCCCACTCGAGCGAGCCCCCTCCCCGCCCCCCGCCCGCTGCAAAGCAGAGGCGGAGGTGCGTCCCATTTGTGTACCCCTTTGTCCGCGGGACTGTCAGTTCTAGCAAACTTCTGGGAAGATTATTACGAAATGTTTTCCTTGTATTACTAAGGAAAGCATGTTTATGTTTTAAAAGATACCAGCCTTACCTAACAAATTGTATTTTAGTTTTCTGGCCACATCTTTAGTCATCGACATACGTAATCAATCCCTTTTGTCAAAGGGGATTTTCTTGTGTCAATGATCACACCAAGGAACGTGCGACTTTAACACAATTATGCCAGGGAAAGCAAGCTTGTAAATTAGAGGTTAACTGTTCACTTCACCTCCAAGTGCCACCCCCTGACTCGTGTCATTCTGCCATTAGGCTGAGAGGTTTAAAGTAATCGCTAGTAATAGGCAGTAGGATAAATCCGCGGCTGAATCAGAACTTCACACTCTCAAACACCGATCATATACTGTGAGTGTGAAAATAATGAAAATGGGAGGGATGACCAATTTTCAAATGTTAATGGCTAGAAGTAATTTGTAATATTAACTCATTGCAAAGAACGTCAAGAAGTGGCTTATTCTTGGACAATAGTTTAGTAACTGTAAAGAGAGATTATTTATTGAAAAATGTTTATTGAAAATCTGGTCATGGGGCCCGGCGGGATGGCTCAGTGGTCTAAAGCACCTGCTTGGGAAAGCTTGGGCTGCTTCAGGGACTGCCAGGGACCGCGGTTCAATCCCCAGCACCACATGCTGCGCCAGCCCTGCCCTCGGGGCGGGCTGAGCTGGCCATAAAAATGAGTGAATAAACAAACAAAGGTTCTGAAACAAGAAAAAA
>PVJA010029368.1:0-26701 GCA_004027025.1 Myocastor coypus
TACCCTTATAATTAAAAAAAAAAAAAAAAGTTCACCAGATAGCTCAGCAGACTAAAGTGCCTGCTTAGTCAGAGTACAGCAGCAGGGATTTCATATCCAGCATGCCCTGCCTGCTCCACCAGCCCCACCCTCAGGGTTCACTGAGACAGCGATTGAGATTAAGCATGGTGACGCACACCTATAAACCCAGCGCTTGGGAGGCTGAAAACAGGAGGATCACTAGAAGTCCAATCTACATAGTGAGACCCTGCAGGCCCTCTAGATCATGTACTAAATACATAAAAAGAAAGTGAATCTCCTTAAATAGAATATATATGAAAAGTATAACGTCTTTAAATGTATGAATTAAAATTCACAGAATAAAAGCAACCAACTATCAAAACGCACCATATACTATAATGGTGGTAGTATTATCATTACTGTAATTTTGAGATAGTGAGAATCATTCCTGACTTTTTAACCCTACTTTGATAATCAACTTCTTTGCTGGTGCCAGCATTATTGAAATGCTAAATGCAAGCCAACAAAGATCCATTTCCCTCCACCGAAGTTATTTGGGCTCTGGGTTACAATATTGGTTTTTTTTTTTTTGTTTTTTTTTTTTTTAGCATAGCCGTTGATAAAGAGAGGTAACTGCAATATAATCAAGTGAAACAATTGAGAGATGAAGGAACATACTTTTAATTACATAGAAAAATACAGACTGAGAAAACAAAGGTGGCATTAGTGGGTTAGTTTTCTTTACACATGTCTAAAATTTTAAGCATCCACTTAAATGACCCAGGACCCCATCCTTCCACATATGTTTTCACATTTATCTTTCCACAGACTCAAAGGGCCATGTGCACAGGCCCTTTCTCTTGCATGCAGTGATGGAAGTCCTTCTGGGTCTTTCTCTGGTCAGGGCCAGTGGTGTGACTTTAGTACTAAAGACCCAAACTGAGCCACTATGGATGTGTTGCAGAGGCCAGGAAGCGAGCCATCGAGATGCTGCAGTCTCTTGTTGTAACTTTAACTTGGTCTACCCTGCTGATACTAAGGCAGTCATGTGGACCAAAGAGGTGTGATCACAAAACTGGTGAATTTTAAATAAAACAACATTAACAATCCCATTAATTCCACCCTAAACACTCCCTCTTGCTTAGATACATTTATTCCATAGTTCATGTCCTTCATGAGGCAGTTCTGGAAGCTGTCTTTGTGAGGTGCTATGAATATGGTGAATGGGCAGCTGACTGCCATCGGGATAAAAGCCAGGCTGGTGAGAATGCCCTGGAGAGTCCTCATTTGTGTTTTTCACTGACTGCACTCTGCAGCTTCTGGCTCTTCTCGTAAGTGAAAATGGCCTCAAAGGTAAAAACTGAAAGTTGATTCAGAACATTGCAGCAGTCAATACAGTTCATTTCACTATAATTTTGGATCCCATTGGCTACATATTGTATTCTTTATCCACTAACATTACCAGCAGTGTGAGTGCTAGGGAGTGTCAGGTAATG
This sequence comes from Myocastor coypus, assembly GCA_004027025.1. Classification (NCBI taxonomy): domain Eukaryota; kingdom Metazoa; phylum Chordata; class Mammalia; order Rodentia; family Myocastoridae; genus Myocastor; species Myocastor coypus. The sequence continues at coordinate 1,497 of PVJA010029368.1, forward strand.
ATTGTTTCCTCTTGAGTCACAACCCTACTACAAGTGTCTGGTACAGTGAGGGAAATACAAGGAAAAGCTGAACTGTAATTACAACTAAATATTACTTAATGGCAGCCTGTTAGCTAGACAGGGAAATGTTCATGCAGAGCATAACATATTAGTATACATTATGTACTTACAGTATTACAGATTATTAGAGTGGCAGATTATTGTGCGTTAGTCATGTATTACTCACATATAGCATTACGGGTTTTTAACAGTCAGTGTTCTGACATTGTGCTCAAAAGGGAGACCTCAGGTACAGTTAACGGGAACCATATTCCCCCAAATCCATCCTAGGTCTTTGAATATTCTATTTATTGGTTGAGAAAATCTGCCAAGAAAGCTCTATTGAAGCAAAGAAAACTGCAATTCTGTCACACAAAAAGCTTTCACTTTGTGAACAATTTTTAAAAGAATTCTTTTATAAATCGCCGATTAATATTTGACACTAGGTTTTTTTTTTTTTTTTTTTTTTGAGACAGGGTCTCGCTGTACAGTAAATGGCCTTGAGCTCAGTTTTGTAGCTCAGGCTGGTCTCAAACTCTCACCAATCCTCCCGCCTTAGCCTCCCCAGGGCTGGGATTACAGGCATGCATCACCACGCGCAGCTGACACTAGTTTTTATTGTTTATGATGTGAATGATTTTTCTCAACTTTGCACCTATCATTCCACAGGTGCAGACTCCAATCCCCTCTCCAGATGGGAGGCCAGTGAGCCTACCTTCGACTAAGAGATGGACAGGTGCCCAGACCAAGATCTTTCACGGCAAAACTTCATGTCATGAACATAGATCTTTGTGAGAGACTGCAAAAATATAGTGTACTTCTGTTTTAAAACTGAAACTAATTTTTTCTCCTCTTCTGTAACTGTAGATCCTTTATTTTGTTCAGTCTTTTCCTCCTTATCCCACCCTATCTAAGCACAATCAGCTGGGCTGTGGGCAGGGTGTAGGGAGCTGGCTTGAGAGTATGTCTTGTATGAGGAGTAAATGATGTCAAATGATTTCTGACAATGCTGGCACTGTCAGAAATGCCCACAATTTTACACAAAGGGATGGCTTTCTGTTTTTTAGTCTTTATTACAAATAGGATTTTCAAGCACTTTGTCTTAAAATATGTTTTTAAAACATGATTTGCATCATATTCAATAATTTTTGGATCAGCCCAGTCCTAAAATGTTTCTAGCGCCTCCACGTTTCAAGTCAGTCTCTTTGTGGTTCCCTGGGGCCCAGATCCAGGCATCTACCTGGGACAGATCTGTCTCCATCTCCACAGACTTCCTTCATGAATGTCTCGCATAGATAGAATCATGCTGGTGGGCTGCTGTATCTGGCTTTCCTTCAGCACAATGCATCTGGGGGCTCATCTGTGTTGTAGCAAGTAACAATGGTTCATTCCTTTTTACTCCAAAGCAGTGTTCTATCCATGGATGATTTGCAGACATTTGAGTCCTCATCTTGGGGCTATTATAAATAATGGGACCATGAACATTGGGGTGCAGATTCTGTGGGTACCGTCTTTCATTTACTGTGAGTAGAATCTCTGGAATGGAATTGTTTGATGTACAATTATTTTGAGGGGAGGCTTGGTTTTGTGTGCTAGAGACTGAACCCAGTGCTTCCCACAGGCTAGGCAAACTCTCTACCACTAAGCTGTCCCACCCAGTCATGTATTTAAACTTATTAAGAAGCAACCAAACTGTTTTCCAAAGTATCTGCATCATATTGCATTTCCCACTGGTTTAAATTTGCCAATGGTAAGCAGCATAATCTGTTGCTCTGGTGTGACTGAGGGGAAGGACACTGCTAGAAGAAGTGGCCGAAGTGTCCAGCCACCATCAGCAAAACCACGAGCCTGTGCTGCTGCACAACCACACATCAGCGTTGGCAGACTCTCACCATGCAGACAGACAACCACCAAACATTTCATCCAAGAGGTCTATGCTCTCAGCTATCTGGAAATCCAGTTTATAGCCATCTTCTAGGGTTAGATCCCAACATACAGAACTGTCCAAATCAGAGCCTTAGGGGAGAATTCATTTTTCCTTGGTGGAATATCCATAACCCTTCATCTACAAATCCCTGGGTTAGCATTATATGTGCACATGGCCTAAAGAGTTGAGCTACAAGGAGTTCTGGACCTCTCCCTTCTTAACTCATTTATGCCATAAATGGACAGTTTTTGAATTATTGTGTGAAATTATTATGATACCTAAAAAGATTCAAGGAATAAGAATTCAAAGAGAACATATTTTGTTATGTTCCAGTTGTAGGTGTTGCAAGATGGATCACTAGGCACTATATAGTGAATGTTCATGGCCCAGCTATAGAGAGTCTAATCAGTTAGTTCCTTTGCACTTGCAAGGTACCCATGCCACACATGCATGCCCCAGCCCTGCTTCTCTCCACACATTACAGTTATCTCTTGTATCCAGTGAAGGTTGGTGCCAGGGCCCCTGCAGATACCAAACCTTATGAATGCTCAAGACTCCCATACAAAGTGTGTGTGGTATTTGCAGGTAGCATATACATAGAGTCCCAAATAGCTTGAGTCATCTCTGGATTACTTATGACATCTCATATAAAACTTACATAGCATTTCTTTCATGTAGATTCAACATAATAGTGAGCACAAAGCAAATTCAAGTCCAGCTCTTTAGAATTTCACGAAAGATTTTTCCCCCATTGGTATCATCTTTTATTTTTCTACTTGATATGTGAACCATGTGAACACAGGTCACATAGAAGCTGCATGGAAGTATCTCAGCTGACTGGAAAACAGGAAGAATGGGCTAGAGAGGCTGGGATGGTTAATTCCAGACCAAGTTTTCCTCTTTGGGTAAAGGGCTCGTGATCCAAGCCTGAAACCAGAGGGTGATCTGGGCAGGGAGGAGCAGGACTACGTGGTGCAGACTACAGAAAAGGGATCACAGCTTTATTTATTCAATTTTGGCCTCCCACTGCTATTTGATGAAGTTAATCAACCCGTTGGTGGAAGAATTAAGAGAGGTCACTGCAGCGCCACCATCAAGCTCAGGCTCAGTTTTCTTAGCAAGCTGCTTTGCCAGCTCCACTCCCCACTGGTCAAAGCTGTTGATGTCCCAGATGCATAAAGATCTTGTGCTTGTACAGTACAATCAAGACTCCAGTCATGAATGATGTCAGCTGGTGAACACAATAGAGTTAGTTGGGTGATTTTCTTCAAAGACTTTGTATGGTAATAGCTTCTCAGATCCCCTGGACTCTTCCCAGCAGCCTGGAGCTCCTTCTGGATCTCCATGGTTGATTTTCTCTTCATCAGGGCCTCTGTCTGGGCTAAGAAGTTGGCCAACAGGATCTTGTGATGCAGACCTTTCTGTATTGGGTGCTGGCTCTGAAACAGGATGAGGAAGTCACAGGGTATCATCTTGGAGCCTTGGTGGATGAGCTGGTAGAATGCATGCTGGCCATTGGTCCCTGACTCTCCACACACAATAGGGCCCATCTGGTGGTCCATATAGACACCCAATTTAGTCATGTATTTCCTGTTGGACTCCATGTCACCCTCCTGGAAGTAGGCAGGAAAATGGTGCAGATACTGGTCACAGGGGAGCAAGGCCCGAGTCTCACACCCAAAGCAGTTGATGTACGAGATCCCCAGTAGCGTCAGGAGGATGGGGGTGTTCTTTTCCAAGGGTGCTGTCTGGAAGTGCTGGTCTATCCAGTGAGCTCCTGAGAGCAGCTGCTCGAAGTTGTCAAAACTCACATGCAGCGCAATGGACAGTCCATTGGCTGACCACGGTGAGTAGCAACCACCTACCCAACCCCAGAACTTGAACATGTTTTGAGGGTCAATTCCAAACCCCTTTACTTTGGTCATGTTGGTAAAGAGGGCAATGAAGTGCTTTGCCACTGCAGAAGCATCCTTGGCAGGCATGAGGAACCACTCCTTGGCCGTCTCGCATTGGTGATGGTCTCCTGTGGTAAAGGTCTTGGAGGCGATGATAGACAGAGAAGTCTTGGGGTTCAGGTTGGCCAGGGCTTTGACAATGTGGGTCCCACCAATGCTGGGGACAAACCATACCTGGAGACCTCCTGAAGAACAGAAACTTAAGGGCTTCTGTCACCACAAGAGGTCCCAGGTCAGAGCCTCCCATGCCAATGTTGTTGATGTCTGTGATGGCTTTGCCTGGGTATCCCTTCCAGTCGCCACTCTAGAATCGCTGGCAGAAAGACTTTAACTTGTCCAGAACCATGTTGGTCTCTGGCATCACATCCTTGCCATCCACCAGCACGGATGTATTTGACTGGTTTCACAGGGCCATGTGCAATACTGCCTGATCCTCGGCATAGTTGAACTTCTCAACACTGAACCCGTGCTCCCAGGCAGCCTCCACACCCCTGGACTTGGCCAGTTCCACCAGCATCCTCATGACCTCCTCCATCACAAGGTTCTTAGAGTAATCCAACAGGATATGCCCGTCGTCGGTGCTGAGAGTTGAGCTGAAGTGGCTGACGCGCTCAGGCTGAGGTCAGCACTGTGCTCTTGGTGCCCCTGCTGCAGCTTCTGGAGCTGCAGGTTCCAGCTGAGTGAGGCCATGGTGGAGCCAGCAGGGTGCACGGATGCACGGAAGGGGCGGGCAGACACATAACGAGCCATGCGGAGCCAGGTGGCACGGCCTCACGAAAGATTTTAGAAAAATAATTTCATTCCGAGACTGTTGAATCTGTGGATGCAGAACCCATGGACGGGGAAAGCCACATATAGGCTATGTTTTGGCTAGATTAGTATTCAGTGTTTATGTTATTCTGATTATGTAACTGTTACTCAGACCCTTGCAGACTAAGATTTTCCCTTTCTTGCCCAAATCTTCATACTTCTTCTGGTTTAAAGATTACTTCTCTTTATTTCTGTCTTTATTTGCATAGTATTCAATGTACCTATCATTATTGTGACCCCAGATCACTGTCGAGGGTCTTTGTCTCTGGTCACAGTCAGGTTCACACTTCTGAGAAAGAGCCCGTTGGTCCTCTGCCTGCTGCAGCTGAGGGTCCCTCCACCAACATCCCTAAACATGTGCCTCCCCTCGAGTGGTATGGCAGCTAGGGACTGTTCCTTCCTCTTTTAGGGTACCCCAACAAGGGTAGGGTAGCACTCTTTATGGTAGCTCTCTGAAAGGGTGTGTGCATTTCTGATACTTTGAATGTCTAAAACTGTCATTGTTGTCCTTCGTGATACATTGACTCTGGTGGGGTATGAGGTGAGGGTCAAGCCCACCCCTTCTTGGTCCCGAGGGAATGGTTATGGAGGCAGCAGATTCCAGCCTGCCTGCCTTTTTTTCCTCCTTCCCTTCCTCTCTTCTTTCCTTCCTTTATTCCTTCTTTCCTTCCTTCCTTCCCTCCCTCCTCCTTCCTCATCTTTGTTTGTCTTTCTCTGTCTCTCTCATAGAGTAACACCAGAATTTAAGTCACTAAGTTGTCAGGGCTGAGCTTGAATTTATGTTCTTCCTTGCTTCAGCCTCCCAGAGTACTGGAATTATAGGCTTCCAGTGCTTCTACTCCTACTCCTCTGTTAGCTGCTTCTCGTTGTCTTTCTGTTCTGTACATTATGTCTGTCATTTAATTTCTTACCCCTTTTCTCCAATTTTTTGTCACTTTATATATTTACTTTGCTTTTAAATATTTCCTCAAGCTTGTCATAGTAGCTTCATAGCTATCGTGAAGAATGCATGCAAATTCTTTTTGTTCTCTTACTTTGTTCTACAAGATTCTTCCGTTTGAAATAAGAATTCATTTCTTGGTATTGTTTACTGTATAGCATCTTCATTTCCAAAGTGTATTAAAGCTTCCTCCACTTTTTTTAAAATCTCACCTACAAATAAGAAAGGGTCCAGAATGTCAGCGGTCCTCCCAAGATTTACTTTGCCCCTGTTCTCTTTGTAGTAGAACCTGTGTAGCAGACCCTGCACCCCATCTCTCCCAGGTAACAATAAAATTATCTTATACTGAGTCTGCATGCTTTTGTGCTTTGCATGGTTTCCTTGGAAACAGCGTGGGTGCTGATAGGCTGTGTTCCTGTTCTTCCTTGGAGGAAGTGGAAGTGGGAACTGAGTAGTGGCAGACCTGGAATGAACCCCCAATCCCTTTGTGGGACTGTCTTTGTGGGAATGCCGAGTTGGCCTGACTTTGGTGAGAATCCTCACCCTGCATCACCTTGGGAGATCATTTAGTGACTCTTAGTCTCAGTGCCCTCATCTGTAAGGCAAGGTGATAAGGTGAAGCACGGTACAATGGTGAAGGGCTGACCTGGAGGCCTTCAGCCAGCAGCCACTGAGCAGTGAGTCCTTACCCTGATGCTTAGTGGGTGTAGGGAACTGGGGCTGTCTGGCTAGAACAATAACACTTTAAACCTGGTAAATGAAGAAACATAGAACTTGTAGCAGAGCAAGGTGAGTTGAGCCAACCCTTCTGACCCTCTCCAGATGCTGGGCAAGGCTCCAGGCCTGCCGCAGAAGACAGAGGTCTCTGGAGGAACTCTCCTTGGTACAAAACCATTGGTGGCCTGTCCCACAGTATTCTTTTTCAAAGGGACTTTTTTTTTTTTTTTGGTCTTTTTACTATTTTGTTTTTTGATAGCAGGAATCAACCTCTGGGCCTCGCACTTGCTAGGCAGGTGCTGCACCGCTGAGCTACCTCCCTGGCCCTGTCCCACAGTATTCTTACACCACATATATTCTTTTCTTCACCAGAGTGAGGGCCTTGCCATCACTCAAGGGTCCATGAAGAGAGCACATCTGCCCAGAGGTTTCAGGACTTTCGACAGTTAAGATGTGGATTGAGTCCTCCCAGAGGTTTATGCGTGGTTCAACACTTGGTCCTCAAGATGGTGATTTTAGAAGTCAACAGAGCCCCACAGGTGGCACCTAGGAGGAGGTCCTTAGCCACTGGAATCACTGATGTCAGCACAGGCTGTGAGAATCCAGGATTCTATGCTTTTGGCTTCTGTGTATTCACTTGTTCTTTGCATCCTCCACCCACTACCATAGGACCTCACCAAGACTAAGTTTATGGAGGTGCTATGTCCTTGAATCTCCAAAACCATGAGCTAAATACCCCTGCCTTTATGAAGAGCCTGCATACCAAGCTGATTAATAGAGGCCTTTCTTCTACTGTCATCTCTAGGTGTGGCTCTCATTTCTTCTCCTCTGATAACTTGTGCTCCCATTTGCCCTTCTCCTTCCCATCACTTCCCATAGGCTATGGGGAAAGAACTTTCCAGTCTCCTTCCTGATGACCGCATCCTGGCTTAAATGAAACTGGGACTCCTCATTTTACCACAAACTTTCATGTGATGCTGTTCCCTCTCCCACTTATGGGAGGCACTGTCTTAGTTACAATCCTCACTGCTTGATTCAAATTACCTGACACACAAAGTTAAAGGAAGAATAGTTTTATTTAGCTCACAGCTTTTTTTTTTTCTTTAAAATATACTTTTAACTATTTATCTAGTTGTTTGGTACAGGGTCTCACTACGCAGTTCAGACTCCTAGTGCACCTCTTGTCTCAGCCTCCCCAGATCTGAGATCACCAGGGTGTGCCATCATGCCTGATTTTGGGGGCCAGCGAAGTATGGCCAGGATTCCAGGGCCAGCATGGCATGTGGTACTGGGGAGCAAACACAGGTCCTTGAGCTTGCCAGGCAGACACTTAGGCCACTGAACTATCTCCCCAGCCCAACTCAAAGCTTCTCGAGGCTTCAGTGTGTAATCAGCTGGCTCCAAGGCAGAGTGGCACATAGCAAAGCACCACCACAGAGGAGAGACAGTTCATGGTGGACACAAAGTAGCAAAGCAATAAGGGACATCCACAGATCTATCTATCCTTTATACGCTGCCCAGAGCATGCAAGGCAGTAGCACTCACATCCTTAAACTTAGTGCCCTTGATCCTAGTGTCCTACCATGAGTCAAATCCCGTATCACACACCTTAGATCTAGCCACCTCTGTAAAAGCCCCACCCCTGACTGCATGAGGTTGTGGTAGGGCCATGAGGACAGAAGCCATGGCAGGTAACATTAGCAACCTTCTGCTCCTGTGTCTCCAACTATCTGGTGTGAATTCCTAAGGGCCCAGGGTGCAGCCTGCTGGTGCTTTGAGAACTATGGACAGGGCCTGGTCCTTCAGTGGCCACATCTGTTCCTAGCTTCTTCCCTCCCACCACCTGCTCCTGACTCCTACTGGCCTATGTTCTCCACACCTTCCTCCTCTGCTTTCATCCTTAATGAGCCTTCTGTGACAACGCATCGTCTTCCAGCTCACCGGTGCCCTCGAGCACTTACAAAAAGCCACATCTCTGCCCTGGGATACAGCAGAATCACAGCTGGCCCTTGAGGCCAGACAGAGTCTGTCCATGTCTCAACCCAACACAGCATCCTTTACCCACTCTCTGCATCAGATTTAAACATGTACCCTTAACTTGGGTTCTGTACTTAGATGGACCTTCTTCATTTTAAAGTACAACCTTCCCTTTCATTCACAGAAAAAGTCAGGTATAAACATCCAAAACAGGCATGAAATTTAAGTTGCTACCATGGCCACTAGTATATCTGCTCACAGTGCTGGATCTAGTCCACCTCCACAGCCCTTCCCAGTGAGCTGTGTGCCAGGGCTGCCTCCATCCCATAACCCTGTGCCAGCCCCCTGGACTCTGGGTATCCTGAAGGTTTAGCCACTGGGGTCCAACAGGGCGCCCGAGGGTGAGAAAAGAGAGAGGCTGGGGATTGCTCCCTGTTCTCTTCTCTGTCAGTAATCTCAGGCCTCTAAAAGCACAGCTTACCAGGTAGCTTCTATTCTGGAATCCCAGCTGAAATTCCACTGGCTCTGGCATGGCTCAGTTTCCTTCCTCTTCTTTCAGAGTATATTAATAGCTTCCAGCTCCTGCAAATCCTCGGTGTGTCCCCTCTCTTTTGGACTACCTTAACCCCATCTCTAAAGAGCCTTGTTCATGAAAGTGTCTGCATCTGGGAAGGGGGACACCTGCCCGCTACCTAGACCTGAGCATCTGCTGGTCTGTTCTTTCATCCTTCCCAAGGTCCAGGAGTTCTACCTTCTGCCCAGTGGTGACAACTCCACCTATGCTCCTCAGTCTTTGTCTTCCTCGCACATTAATCTCCCATTACTCTAAATGCGTGCTTACTCTTCCATTGCCTACTTTGTACTGTCTGTTGCACTCCTATCTATTCCATTTTATCTTCTCTTTTATTTCATTTGATCTTCTGAAGAATATGATCTTATTCATTTTTTCTCTCTCTCACTCTCAATGCATAGCATTCCTTGCTAAGATTACTCAGTGATGGGCAATCACCAGGTGCAAAGAAAGGATCTCAGGGTATCTTGTGCAATCCCTCTAAATTGGGATACCTGCTCATGAACATGACTTTTGGAGTCAGATCACTGGGCTAGGTTCGAACCCAGTGTGGTCCTAGTATATTTTATAACACCTTTGATGCTTGCCTGACTTTTTCATATGTGGAAAATGAGATGTAAACTGTCTATAATAGGCATGTAATGCTGGTACACTGGGACCCTCCATCAAAATGGCTATAGTGGTCATCATTGCTTTTCTCTTGAAACATCCTCTTCCACAGTGGCAACCAAACTAGACTTCCATACGTATCCTCTAAATTCCACCCATTTGTTTTTAGTGCCCATCTAGAAAAGTTGGCATTTTCAAGTATCACCCTCCTGTCCTTGCTGCTTCTCAGGTCTGGATCTCTCCACATGGAGGCCCTCATGGCTCACATGCGTTCCACAGCTCACCTTTTGGTCTGATGCGCAGGACTCAGCTCAGCCTTGTTATCCAGGTCAGAAGTGAGGGTTCTGCTCTTCCCAGTAAGGTGCCAGGGGCAAGAAGCCACCATTATGAGCTCCCTGGGAGAGTCAGCCACAAAGGCAGAGTGCTCTCCTCTGTGGCGCCATATTGTCTTACTCTGTTTTCTGTCATAGCAGGATCCCACAGAATGAGAGAGTTATAAAGAAAAGAGGTTCATTTTTAGCTCACTGTTCTGGGCCAAGGGCCTGCAGTCGGTGGTAGCCTTGCAGGGGGGCTCCACCTTGGTGATCTGACCTAATCCAAATCACTTCTCTACATGCACGGCCAGGTTCACTTTCCTTTCCTTAATACCTTATCTTACTTTACCATGAGGATTTGAGTCCAGCTTGCATTTTCAGGGAGAAAAAATTGCATTCAAACCATAGCACAGACTGAATATTTCATTTAAATCTCACAGTACCCAGCCCTGTAATCTGCTCTTGCCTCCCTCTCTAGGTCTTCCAAGGCTGATACTTGGGCTTTGGGGTTTGGGCCTAAAGCAAGCATTCATGCTGTCCAGTCCAAGCAAAGGATTTTTCTGTGAGGGTTCAGGAGCAGTCTGCAGGCTTGGCAGCCACCGAATGAACATGTGAGAAGCCTGGGAGCTTCTCTGCTTGTTACCTGGGTTCCCAAAGGACTGTTTCCAGCTAAGTGTCTGTATTGTATACTTTGGTGTTCTTGGAATTTTAATCACCTTCTTTGAGTATCTATATCTTTTTTATAGTCATCTATTCTGGTATTCACACTTTTAAATGTCCTATTTCCATCCATTGACCCAATCAGAATAAAAAAGCTCAAAATCTCCTGTTGTGTAAAGGGTTAACTATGGAGTTACCCTCCTTGGAGACTAATATGCACAAGTGTCCTCTATTCCTTTATTAACAAGAATCAAGGGCAAAGAGGGGCAGCTCTGAATGTGCATTCCCTGTGCATTCATAATAAAAGCTGAGTCTAATGGCACATTCATGGCTGCTCTTTGATGTAACTGAACATGTGAATGAAAGTTTGGGGCACAGCTCACCTCCGAGGGAGTGGTCCTGTTCACACTCAGACCTGACCCGTGGATCCTGAATTTCCCTGTGAAACTATTTTTTTCCTCTCTCCCTAGCAGCCGTCCTCTTCCTCCAGGCATCTTTGCAATCTTGCTGGGTGGATTTTTTCTTTTCCCCTTCTTTTCCCATACGGCCGATAGAGAAAAGATCCCGCCCTTGATTGAAATGGAATCTTCCACTATTGAGCGAGCTTTTGTTGAATGAGTCATCGGCGCAGCAGCTGATTGGCGGAGGACGCCGGAGCCCAGGGGATTGCCTGGCACCGGCTGTAAGGCCCAGCTTCATTCACAGAAACGCTGGCTCGCTCGCTAGCCCTTTCATTCACACAAAACAGCATTTCATTCACATTTTGCAGTTTTTGTCTGCTTCTAATGAAGATCAGAGTTTGGGAACAATAGGGCTATTTTGCTTCAGATTTGAGAGGCACTGTGATAGCTGTCAAAGCCGTAGATTGGGGCGTGCATTTGCTGTTGCTATGCAAGCGAGGGGCAGGAAAAAAAAATGAATGCCGGATGGTTTTCTGCTAGGGATGTGGCGCAGTGGAAGAGCCTCGGGGACTCAATTTCGGCGTCGGGGACAGTGCAGCCTGGGGCGCTCCCGCGTCCCAGCAGTCAGCCTCACATGCACACCCACCAGGGGAGGCGTTCCTCAATTCCTGCCGCACTGAGCTCCGTGCTAGGCCGGGACCTCAGGCCTGGGCATGAGAAGACGCAGGGTGAGCCGTTGTATACTAGAGGTGAATTCCTTCGTTTGCACACAAGTTGCTCGGAAACTTTGATAGTGAGCGTTGCACGGTGGAGGACTGGTTGTCTTTGACGTAGGAGGCCAAGTGGCAGAACCCATGGCGGAAAGGAGCCTGTAGGTCCCAGCCTTGGGTAGATCTCTGGGGCCTGCCAGTGGCTGGAGGAAAGAAAGTTCACGCAGCTCACTCCGAGCACGCCACACTCGCCTCCAGAAGGCACCCCTCCCTCTGGATTTGGTGTGCGCAGGCAAACAGCTGCACCCTCCCTTCCTGAGCTGGGCTGCAGGCCGCAGCCTAGGAGGGTTTTGACAGCACTGACCGCTTTTTAAAGGCATTTGCCTAGAGCTTAAACACATTCAATTAGAATAAAGCTCCAAACGCAGCCTAGGAATGGATTTCTGGTGCCTGTTGCCACTCCTCACAGAACCATTCTTCCCTTTTGGAAGTAGATTTTTCTTCAACTTAATCCTGGATGAGAAAGACCGGGCAGATTAGCAGGGAAGAGCCCACCGAGCCACCCCGTGCAGAAGGTCATAGCAGATTGTTTTAATTTTATTTTTATGTTTTGAGGAACTGCACTGCCACAAAGACAACCGTTATGGCTGCTGTGTGGCTTTGAAAAGGAAAAAAGCCCCCGAGGATTGCATTCTATGGTCACCTGGGGTGGTGGTGGTGGTGAATAGACCTTTTCTTTTGTTTTTGTAGACATTCTTGCTGCTATCCAAATCAGAATTCATGAGGATTCACTGAAGACTTTATTCTTAAAAAGACTTAGTCAGATTTTAATGCATCGCTGTCAGACACTTTTTGGGCTCACGCAGATGAGCTAAAGAGGGAAGAGAAAAACCTGACAGGGAGTCCTGGGGTCTCCAAAAGTTCATTCCATCATTGGAAGGAACTGGGTTTATCTTTCTCACCAATGCGGAACGGGGGATGGGAAAGCGAAAAATCAAAGGTTGGAAGAGAAAAATATCTGGGAAGGTAGAAAAAGGAAATTTGAGAATTGATTGGCTTCAGTTGCTGTCAGCGGGTTGATGTCTTTTTTTTTTTTTTAATTTTTTTTTTTTTTTTTTTTTTTTTTTTTTTTTTTTTTTTTTTTTTTTTTTTTTTTTTTTTTTTTTTTTTTTTTTTTTTTTTTTTTTTTTTTCTCCCTACAGGAAGTGATTTGCAGTGCTCACCGAGCCTTTGTTGAGAGGGGCTCCTCGCAGAGTGAGTCATGCTTTTGCTGAGAGCAGCCGGAGCAGCTGGGCTCTCTCTCCACCAGAGGCAACTATGACTTTTGCAAAGCAGACGTTCCACCCGGAGCAGCGGGCTCTAGGGCCAGGACTGCGGGGCAGCCGCTGGGCTGGCTTTTGATGGTGGAGGGCCTGGTACTCAGATCCCGCTGTCCCTCTGCAGAAGGCTGTTCTGGGACCCCGGCTCTCCGTCCCGCTCCGGGGCCCGCGGCTCGCCTGCTATGCACGGCAGCCCGCGCCGGGGCCGGCACCAGCGGCGCCCGGGCGGATGCGGCGAGTCCACAGAGGGGCATGCTTCCACGCACCAAGTACAATCGCTTCAGGAATGACTCGGTGACCTCGGTCGATGACCTCCTGCATAGCCTGTCGGTGAGCGGCGGCGCCAGCGGCGGCAAGGTCTCGGCGGCGCGCGCGACCCCCGCGGCGGGCCCCTACCTGGTGTCCGGCGAGGCGCTGCGCAAGGCGCCCGACGATGGGCCCGGCAGCCTGGGCCACCTGCTCCACAAGGTGTCCCACCTGAAACTCTCCAGCTCCGGCCTCCGCGGCCTGTCGTCCGCCGCCCGAGAGCGGGCGGGCGCGCGGCTCTCGGGCAGTTGCAGTGCGCCCAGCCTGGCCGCCCCGGACCGCAGCGCGCCCCCCGCGCCCTGCGCCCCGGCCAGCATGAGCGCTGCCAGGAAGGGCCGGCCGGGCGACGAGCCGTTGCCCAGGCCGCCCCGAGGGGCGCAGCATGCCAGCGACCAGGTGTTGGGGGCCGGAGTCACCTACGTGGTCAAGGTATGTACTGACGCGTGCCGCCCCGGCGGGGGTCCTGGGTCCCGAGCTGGTCTAGGGGCTGGAGGAGGCCGACCCCTCCCTGAAGTCTTGGGGCGGGGTGGGGGGGGACCTGCTACTGTCACGCTGCAGGCAGGAGATGCGCACTGCTAGCGTTCAGTCGCCTGGTAGCGATGAGCAGTGAGCTATAAATGAGCCTTTCTACATCGGAGGGAAAGGTTGAACAATCCTGAGACCTCTCTCTTTTCCCGGGCGCCACCCCTTGGGCATGCTCTTGCCACCTGGCCTCACCAGAATGCCAGCCAGTATCCCTTCCGCTGCTGGTGCCCATCTGTGGAGATCTGGCCTACCTACCTTGTGTTTGTGAAGCACTCTCTTAGACCTGGGCAGTCCCCTCCGGAATGAGAGGTGCTGAGTGTCCCTGGCACAGGGATGAGGGGTGGGTTGGCCACTTTAGGAACCCACAGGGAGGATCCCCAGTTCCAGGCAGGACAGGCCAAAGGCTGTCTTTGTTTTTGAAAGACCAGTTCTACTTTAGCACCCAGCAAAGCTTTTCTTTGGCATTTGTCTTTGATTTCCCACCAGATGCTACTGGTTTACAGCTGAGAAAGGTGAACTGGGGACTGTTCTCTCAGTGACTGCAGTCTTCCACTTCAGTGCGCTCCAAGGGCAGGAGCCTGCTGCTCCTGGAGCCACAGGCTGGAGAGGAGTTTTTCTGTCAACACAAAGAATTATGAAATCACAATGTAGTTAGTAAAATTCCTCCTGTGTTTCAGAGTGTTATGGTATTTAAGGAGGTAATATTAGCACAGTGAAATGCTTATTTCCTCCCTGCTTTGAGCCTGTGGCCAGCTGTAGTTTTGGCAGCTGTATGAGCTTCCCCTACTGAAGATGGGGGGTACACATGGCATTGTTCCAGTGCTGTTACTCCAAGGTGTGACTTTTTATGGAAAAAGAATGAGACACTAATACCACCATTTGAGTGTTAATAACAAAGAAACCTGCATGGTGTCTGTTCTGTATATGCTGGTAAGAGATCCAATTTAAAAATCCAACAGAACAGATCTTCAGGTAAAGTACAGTGTCTTGTCAATTTTGGAGGCAGATTCAAAGAAAGAGATCAAGTTGTGAGTTATGTGTAACTATATAAAGATACAAATAATGTAACAGTGTTGTTAAAATAAGACCTGTTCCCTTCTGAGCCTACCTTGTAAGTTGACCTCCTTCTTAGCGTCTGAATGTGGATTATTATGTTTTAACAAAAGAGACAAAATCTATAAGAAGGTTGAGTTTTTTCTTAAAAGAAAACATATAATCTCACATTGCTCATTTAAATTATCTATCTAAGGGCTGGAGAGAGAGCTCAGGGGTCTAAGCGCCTGCCTGGAAAACACAAGGACTTGGGTTCGATCCCTAGTGCTGCATGCTATGCTGGCCCTGCACTGAGCCAGCCACTGAAACCAGGTGTGGCGCATGTCTGTAATCTCAGCTCTGGGGAGGCTGAGACAGGAGGATCTCTATGAGTCTGAGCTGTGTAGTGAGACCCTGTGCCAAATAAATAAATAAAAATTCAAAAAGTTAAAAACAAATGTCTATCTAGGGGCCAAAACTAAAAAGTAAAACCAAACAAAAGCTCTGACAGTTTTGAGGGTAAACAGTGACACTACTCTATATCAATTACTTCTAGAGTATTAGTATAATTGTTTTTAAATAAAGCTTTCCTTTAAAATTGGTCTTGGCAAAGCCTTTTATATGTGTGTCATATGAAGCACAGAGGACAGTTTACAAATTGAGGAACATTTCTCAAACTTAACACTTCAAAGTTTTCCTTAACTTTCAGGGTTTTGCTTTTCCTTCAGCTTCAAGGCAGACATCCAATTCTGAAGGTCAAATGTGGCAAAATAATGATGATCATAGTGAAATAAGTCTGTTCCCCTTGGGTGTTCTGTGGATAGAAGGCTTTCTGAGTTACCCAGGATCAGCAGTGGTGGAACCAGAGGGCCAGCAGATCTGCTCCTCTGAGGCCTGGGGGCTGCAGGGACCCCAGGGGCCGAAAAGCTGGGCTAATTAATCACACAGTGGGCATTTTGAACAGTGGTAAAGTTGGGTGCTGTCCCTGCTTTCCCGAAGAAGTTAGGAATCACGCAGAAAGGAAAACAGATGCTAAGAACAAGTTTATTTCTCTGTGTGCATTGCATTCAAATGATCACATGGCCCTCTGTTGGTGCTCACGTGAAACTTCCCACAGTGTTCATGGTAAGTTTAAAACTAAGAACTTATTATATAGAAAGCTTTTATGTGACGCTATGAAAACCTTCCTTATTTTGGCATTATTTACCCATTCATATAAAAGATAATAAGACAGAAATGGACAACTTGAATTATGTGACTCAACATCAATTATAAAATGTAAAGCTTCACTTTTTATTTTGTTTTATGGAAAAAAGTAAAACAAAATTTCATAACACAGAAATAAGAGAATGATAATAGCTAATACAGTATATATTGTTGTGTTTGAAGTAGTCTCTCTGGAGATATGGGCGTAAAAATTTCTCCAACTGATATTAGCACAAACCCTCCTCTTTGCTTGAACGAAGTGACGCTAACAGTGTGACTGAGTCCCATTTTTCTCTTTTCCCTGCTGTCTTTCCCTCTTTCCCACATCCTAGTTCCTTTTTCCTCTTGAACAATTTCTTTCTATTTCACAATATTAATTGTAGGTTTTGGAACTTATTTGCTTTTTTAGTTTCTCACAGCAACTGAAGAGCCAGGGAGACAATGCAATATTTATATGTGAGTCTGATTTCTTTCACTTATGAGTATAGTCTCAAGTTGCATCCATTGACCTAAAAAGCCTCAAATTTATTCTTCTTTATGGTTGAGTAGTACATATATATTATATATATATATATATTATATATAATGTATATATATATAATATATATATATATATATATCCATCATTTTAATTTGCACTTTGGTTGATGGACACTTGGGTTGTTTCCAAGATCTAGCAATTACAAATTGTGCTGCTATAAACATTGGTGTGCATATATTGCTGTGGTACACTGTTTTAATTCCAGGAAGATGCCCAAAAGGGGAATAGCTAGGTCAAATAGGACCTCTAATCCTAGCTTTTTGAGGAATCTCCACGCTGATTTCCACAGTGTTTGCACCAGGCTTCGCTCCCACCAACAGTGGAGAAGGGTTCCTTTTTCCCCACCCCCGAACCCCTGCATTTGTTGTTGGCTGACTGCTTGATGATGGCCAGTCTCTGGGGTGAGATGGAACCTCAGTGCTGTTTCAATTTGCATTTCTTGAATATCCAATGATGTTGAACATTTTTTCATATATTTATTTTCCATTTGTGTTTCTTCATCTAAGAAGTGTATATTCATCTCAGATGCCCATTTTTGGATTGGGTCTGATTTGGGAGTCTGATTATTTTCAATTTTTTATATGTTCTACATAGACGTCCTTTGTCTAAGGGACAATTGGCTGACATTTTTTCCCACTATGCGGGTTGTCTTTTTACTCTATTAATGATTTCTTAAATTTGTTTTTTAATCTTTATTTGTTTGGTACAGGGTCACACTACACAGCTGGGACTCATAGTGATCTTCTTGTGTCAGCCCCCCAGTGCTGGGATTACAGGCATGTGCCGCCATGCCAAGTTTCTGTGGATGGCATGGTATGCCTGTTCTGGGCCACCTTGGTATGCAGTGCCAGGGATAGAACCTGGGTCCTTGTGCTTGCCAGGCAGGCTCTTAAACCAATGAATTATCTCCCTAGCTCATCTATTAGTGATTTTTTTGCTGTGCAATGTTTTTTTTAATAAGATCTCAGTTGTTGATTCATTGAATTCCCTGAATTCTTCCATGTAGTTTGGTTTAACTATAATTTTTAATAATGTATTTAATAGAGAGTCTATAGGATCTCACTGCACAGATCAGGCTCATAGTGATCCTCCTATTTTCAGCCTCCCAAGCTCTAGGATTACAGGTGCACACACCATGCCCAATCTCACTTGTTATCACAGTGAGCCCCAGGTTTGGGGCCTGCATGGCATGCCAGGGATCAAACCCTGGTCCCTGCATCTGTCTAAGCAGGTGCTTTAATCCACTGAGCTGCCTGGCTGGCCCCAGTTTGTGTTTTGTTCATGAAGATTTCTACCTATTTTCTCTTCAAGTAAATTTAGTGCTTCTCTTTTCTCATGTAGATCTTTGATCTACTTTTTAAAAATTTAATTTAATTTTATTTATTTATTGTTTCAGAACCTTTGTTTGTTTATTCACTCATTTTTATGGCCGGCTCAGCCCACCCCGAGGGCAGGGCTGGTGCAGCATGTGGTGCCGGGGATTGAACCGCGGTCCCTGAAGCTGCCCAAGCTTTCCCAAACAGGCGCTTTAGGCCACTGAGCCATCCCACCAGGCCCCCTTTGATCTATTTTGACATAAGAGTATGGTGATAGATATGAATCTAGTTTTAGTCTTGAGCATGTGGAAAGCCAGTTTTTCCAGCACCATTTATGACAGAGTTTTCTTTTAATGAACATGTTTGGCCCTTTTGTCAAAGAAGAGGTGGCTGAGTGTGATTATAGTTGTGACTGCATCATTTAATCTATTCCACTAGTCCTCAGGTATGGTTTTTTGTTTGTTTGTTTTGTTTCCTAGTGCCACGCTGATCTTATCACAGCAGTTTTGTTGCATAATTTCAAGTCAGGGGTTGTGATGCCTCCTGCTTTGCCTTTGTTTCCCAGTACTGCCTTCGCTTTTCTGTGTCTCTTCTGGTTCCAGATAAATGAAATGTAAAAACTTAAAGTTTGAATAAACTCTATTTTATTATTCTCTTTAATGAAAATCTTTTAAATTAAAGAAAGCCCTAATGGCCGGGTGTGGTGGCGCATGCCTGTAATCCCAGCACTCGGGAGGCTGAGGCAGCAGGATTGGTGCGAGTTCCAGACCAGCCTGGGCTACAAAAGTGAGCTCAAGGCTAGCCTGAACTGCATAGCGAAACCCTGTCTCAAAAAGACAAATAAATAAATAAAGAAAGGAAGAAAGAAAGAAAGCCCTAAATGATTCCCAGTTTTCTGGAAGACTCATGTACTGAATAATTGTAGTTTTTCCCTGTCATAGAAATTTCGACTATCAGGTGGTGTCACACTATTGCACATGTGGATGATAATTCACAAATATTTCCATTTAACCTACTTACATAAGAGGGGGACTGTAAAATGAAAGGTTTTGATCATGTAGGAAATATCAAACTATCTCAGTAGCAGCTGCTAACATTAATGAATGAAGGACTAAGAATTTAAAACTGGAAAAAGCTCCAGAGTAACGCTAGAATTCAAAGCTCATGATGGGGTGAGTTGGTCCTTCCTGCCATCACTAGGCTTGCTGTTAAATGACAGGAGGGGTTTATGCACCCCAAGAGTGCTCACTGCTTATACTCTTGTCCTGCAGGCCACATAGACAACAACTTCTTACACCTCAGTGTTTCTGACACTTATTGGTAACACTAAAGACAAAGAACAAGAAAGCATTCCTTTGAGCATGAAAGAAAAATTCTGTAGTGGAGAACAAAGACTATTTATTCAGTTTCTACTTAAAACCTGTTCTATATTTGTACCTGAAAGGCTGATAATAATGTAAGTGGATATTAATTGTATTGATGCCCACCTTTCAATTCTGTTATCCTACAGTCAAAGCCAGATTAATCCTGATGACCTGCAGCTTCTGTTGGGCCTTAGCAGGTTCAAAGATAACTTACTGGTCTTCCAGCTACCCCCTCAGGTCTGCCTAGGGGAGATTTCAGGATGGAAGGGTAGATGAGCATTCTTTAGGTCAGTGAGAGGGCATGCTCAGCCTAAAAAAGGGCCACTGGGCTGAAGCAGTAACACCTTCTAGAAACAAACAAGTCTTGTACCTCAGCCTTGCTACTGTTGGTGGGGTCTGAGGCTGGGCCTGGAGGTGGTGCTGTGTGCAGTGTGTGGGCTGCGCCAGCACAGCTTCAGCCCCAGCCCCAGCCTCAGGTGGCCCACATGAGGAGGCTCCTCCTCAGCACACAGCACAGACTGAAAATAGGCTATGGGGGAGTAAGCGTGGACTCGCAGGGTGAAGGCCCCAGGTTGCATCCCTAGCACCTGAAGAAAAGAATAAAATTGGCCACACCTAGGACTGAGCCAGGTGTCACTGGTAATGACCAGGAAGCTGAATTAAAAAGCAAAGGGTCAGGTAGGTGTGGTGGTGCACATCTGTTATCCCAGTTGGTGGGAAGATGAGGCAGGAGGATCACTGCAAGTTTGAGGCCAACCTGGATTAAATAGTGAGTTCAAGACCAGCCTGAACTACATAATGAGACCCTGTCTCAAAGAAAAAAACAAAACAAAACAAAAAAACCCCCAAAGAGTTTAAGGGTTGTCTGTTCAGAGGTGTTCATACAGTGACCAGCATTTAATGCAAGTAGATCATGCAATTCATCAATTTTGGTGATGGCATCCTTAAACTTGTATATAGATTTCAGTTTACTGATGTTGAAAGTGACAATCTATGGGCTGGCCAGATAGCTCAGCTGTCTACAGCTCCTGCTTAGTCAGGTGCCGTGACTGGGTTCCATCCCTTGTGTGCTGTGCTGGCACTGCCCCGGGTTGTGCTGAGAGGGTGACTGAGACTGGGCATGGTGGTACACGCCTGTAATCCCAGCACTTGGGAGGCTGAGAACAGGAGGATCACTATGAGTCTAATCTGTGTAGTGAGACCCTGTAGGCTCTGTGCTACAATACATTAAAAGAAAGAAAGAAATCGATAAGCTATATTTGATTCTGACAATCAGATAAGTTTTCTCCTGGTACACTGGACTATTTTTCTTTCAGAACAAAGACTTATTTTTGCAATAGTTTCTTAAAAATTACCTTTCTCACTTAGGAATCTGATGATATTTAATGAGGTATACTTTGTTTTAATTATAAATGTTCTATTGCTCTTTATTAATTGCATTCATTATAAAATTTATTATTTTCTTACTGGACTACAAAAATGTTTTGTATTGTCTTTTTCTTAGAGTTGTATTCTTTCCATAACTGTGAACAAATATCATACAAAATATACATCATTAAAGGTATTTTAAATTTATCTATGATATATTATAGTAGGGATATTGACTGAATTTTGTTTTAGTTCTAGTCTACAAAATTGTTCTTTGATGTAAAATTGAATTTTAAATGGTAGTTTTCTTCCAAAGGTGTTTAAAAAATTTTACAATATACATATAACTATTGTCTCAATGGGTTGAAAAAACAGTTTAAGAAGATCTTTTGACACTCACAAAATTACAATTTGATCTAGAAAATGTGTCATCTCTTTTTATGGGACAACAGAGGTATGGTCCAATACATACTCCACAATACACACACATTTCCCCTGCATATACCATACATATATACACACTGCATATATATCCCACTACCACAGCACACACCACACCACCTAGCATGCACATAGGCACACACATCCTTTCTCCCTCCACAACCTAAAGATGGACAACTTATGATGGTTTTTGAAGGGGACTGCATTCTTTCTCATTAGAAAATAGCAAATGTCATGTTTACAGAAATACTCAAAGACCTCATCTGCTTCTTTTATATTCATATTTAAAAACAAAGCTACTCTGAAAGATAAGCTATTAGTGAAATTTTGGCCCTACACATTTCAGACCTGTGTTCCTCTACCTCCCTCTGAAGTCTGACCTTTGAACACAGTTCATATTTCTGAAGCGTGTCTGATAATGCCCTTGGAGCCAAGTCCTGGTCACGTGAAGTCAAGGCTGGCAGCATGCAGAGTGGAGAGATGGACTTTTGAGCAGCAGGCTGGTCACACAGGCTGTGCCAAGCCTGGGCCTGGCTCTGGTGACCGTGCACCCAGCCCTGCGGAGAGGCAAGACACCTGGGTTTCAGTACAGTGTGGGATTTTGTGGTCGGCCCACCTCTGTGACCCTTGCTGTCGCTGACTACCAGATCTAGGCTGGGTGACCTCTCTGGCTCCAGAGCCTAGTCTTTGCAGAAATGTGGCATCCTAATGAGGATAGG
Source organism: Myocastor coypus (assembly GCA_004027025.1). Classification (NCBI taxonomy): domain Eukaryota; kingdom Metazoa; phylum Chordata; class Mammalia; order Rodentia; family Myocastoridae; genus Myocastor; species Myocastor coypus. The sequence goes on from PVJA010029368.1 coordinate 23,264, forward strand.
TCCTTGCCCCAATATTTAATGTAGCTGGAATCCATGTACTGTGAGCATACCCTTCTAAATCAGAAGTGTGTCTCTCTGGGTGGCTGCCTGCTCGATCACTACAGTCAGGACCAGATCCCACAGTGCCAGCTGGCCCAGAGAGTGTGACAGGCTGAGAGTGAGGCCTGTGGAGAAGCAAGTAGGGTTGAGAAAATACCCAGGGGAAAATGTAGTAGAATCACTTAACTCACAAATACAACCATTAACAGATAAAAATGGAAATAAATAGCTGGTTGAATATTGCTATATAATGTCTATAAAGAGTGCTGATAAAGAATATCTTTACTGTGGGAAGAATTAAACACAGAGATAGCCTACTAAATGGTTGTTGATGGTGCTCAGTGCACACTTATGTGTGTAACCACACACTAAGAGACATGTGTATGTGTGTAATTTGTACACTAGGAGGGATGTATGCGTGCATAACTTACACTAGGAGAGATATGTATGCGTGCAGCTACACACTAGAATGGACAGAGTGTAGATGGGTGTATGTGAGCAGCTATCCAAGAAGATTTACACTGCACTTTTTGTCTATAAGGACATAATGCTGATTCCACTTGAGGTTAAAAAAGGAATAATTTTGTTTGCACTGTGAACTCATGTCCTGGTCTACCAATGTCTGTGTATGTCTGTCCCCAGCACTAGGTCGGATGGTGGCCTTTCCTGAGTGATCCTTCTGGCGTGTCAGCATGGTTGTGAATGACACTAGCTAAATCTAAGTGGGAGGTAAGGCACGACCATTTAGGCTGCTTTTCCTCCAAAGACTGTGTTTCTATGGTTATGGCCATGCTCTGCTTCTCCGTGAGAGACTCAGCAAAAAGGTGCTGAAGTGCCTCGACCCTCCTGGCCCCTGACATGGCCAGCAGGAGAAGGCCACCACTGCTCATGGAAAACCAGTGTCCTCTCCCCCTCTGGACAGCTTGTCGAGCCAGAATCGTTTTGCCAGGGCTGGTGAGAAAAGCAAAGTTACCCATGGCTGCTTTCATCAATGGATTCTAGGCTCCAGAGATTATCTAGCAAGTCTCACTCCCACTCCTTGAAGGTTTGGGTTTCTAGCCATGGCTTCAGACTGTTGGTAAGAACTGCAGCAAATCCTGCCAACTGCAGAGAAGAAATTTCCAGAGGGCAGCTACAAGCTGGAGTGGTTGCCTCTGCATGTCCCTTACGACTCACAGGTTACTGTGCTTTGGAAACTATCTGAATATATCTGCATCCCCTCAGTCAAGGCTTTCTGAGAAGAAAATGTTCATGGGGCTCATAATGCCAAATTACAGTGTCATCTGAAATATAATTTTTGAAAGCAAACACTCCTTTCCTCCCTTCCATCTATGTACTAGAAGGAAAAGGAGCAAAGACTGTATTCCAAATCTGTGTAGCAACTCTTCAAACTCCATGGAACTTGACCTCACCCAGCCAGACCCGATAGGTAGAGCTCTCAGTTGAGGTCATTCTGACAAGCCTCATCTGATTGGAGTCCATTAAATGGGATTGTTAGGTAGTACCGAGGAAGATACTGAAAACATGTTTAATATGATTGCTTCTTACTTTGAAAATATTAAAGGTTTCTGCTGCCAAGAGCCTGAATATCAGCCTTCTGTTTAAATAACAAAAATTAAAAATCAAAGCTTGATTCTAGCTCTGTGGGTGAAGAATTAGCCCCTCTGGTGGTAAAGAATTAGTTATCATAGGTGCTGGATAATTTCCGTCTCTTATGACCTCTGCAGAAGTGACAAAAAGCTTTTACTTCCTGCATAAACAAGGGAATTGTGACAGTTTTAAGCATCCTTTGCCTGGGAGAGGCAGCCCCTGGCAAGGATTCACTGTCCCTCCTGGAGGGCCAAGTGTAGGTCAGGCAGGGGAGCCCGGCAGAACATCATTCCCGGGCATGCTCCCTTTCTGTAACTACTGCGGATTACTGCAGGTCTCCTGTCCAGCAGGACCTCACATGGCACCATGGCCCAGCCCCTGCATTGCTCCAGGCCTGCAAGAACAGTGTCACTCTTGCGTGAGCCATTGCTCCCTACCATGTGAAAGTATAAAGATCCCTTTGCTCCCCAGCACATGGAACACCCCTTTTAGCTCGCTTGTTCTGGATCCTTCTAGTCTTTCCTAGCTGATGTGCCCATGGCCCTTCCAGCATGAGAAGTATCTAAGGGGTGGTGGGGCCCCTGGTTGTATTTGTTGTACATTCCCTGAGCCAGGAAGGGTGTGTGTGTGTGTGTGTGTGTGTGTGAGTCTGTCTGTCTGTCTGCTTTAAGGAGGAAAAAACATTTATCATGGAACTCTGAATTGTTCCTCTGAGGAGGGGGGTTCATCTCTGGCTATGATGGGGGCACTGGGCAGGAGCAATGTAAACTGCAGGAGGCTGGGACATGTCATCAGATGCCCATGGTCTCCAGAGAGGGGCCCTGGCTCCTAAAGCATCTCACACCAGTTCTCACTGTCTCTGGCTCCAGGCCCTGTGAGCCTTGTGAAGTTAAAACATTGTGACTCAGCCCAAACCGCACCGCTGGGAGCTGAGCCTGCGCACTCGCCGCGGGTAAGCCCCTGCGCCCCTCTGTCCGGCCTCTGCGTTCCCGCGACAAACTTCCTGTTCCAGCCCAGCCCAAACCGCACCGCTGGGAGCTGAGGCTGCGCACCCGCCGCGGGTAAGCCCCTGCGCCCCTCTGCCCCGCCTCTGCGTTCCCGCGACTAACTTCCTGCTCCAGCCCAGACCCAAATCGCACCCCTGGGAACTGAGCCCGCGCGCCGGCTGGGTCAGGATCCTTGGCCTGCCTTCCCTTTCCCCGCCCCACCCCATTTCTTTTTTTTTTTGAACCTCTCCAGCCCAAGTTCCAGCACTCCCATCAAATAGCCTGTTTGGCAACCGATCCGGTCCACGAGCCTACCAGGACTACTCAATCCCAAAGCTCCACCTCCACCTACAGACTACATCCGCCAGGATTCACAAAAGCTAGCAGCCAGAGCCCCAACACAAGAGTCAGGAACCTCTGTAGAAGAATCACCTTGGAGTCTCCAGACCAAACGCCCATAGACACAGCATAACACCACCAAAGTGCAGAGGTCGCTTCCACACAAAATTATAACAACAAGGAGTAGGAGGCAATCTCAGGACCCGTGCCCACCCAAACCAAATACAGAAGACACTATCATGGAAGAAAATGAGAATTACACAGATGAAACCTCTGAATTGGTAACATCTGAGGCAGACACACAAGTGCAGAAACTTATAGAGCAACTGAGATCAGAGATAACATCTGAAGTAAAAAAAGAAATACATGAAGTGGAAAAATGGCTGGAGAAACGTATGGAGGACATCAGAGCAGAAATAATATCTAAAGTTGACAAAGACATGCCTAAATCAATAGCATCCCAAGTAGGGGAACAACTACACAA
>PVJA010029369.1:9314-26791 GCA_004027025.1 Myocastor coypus
CCATAACTTTTGAAACAGGAAGTCTTAATGAAACTGTCCCAGCACAATGAATTTTTAAAAACTATCCTTGAACCTATACTATAATTTTATGAAACAGTTTAAATTGATTCTTTTAAAATTACATCTGCCTCATGGGCAGAGTAATAGGCCACAACTTTCAGCAGTACAAACCCACCTAAAAGAACACCAATTAAAACCTTACTCTGTTACAGTAAGATAAATACTCATGAATTAAATGAAACATATGCAAACACTGTGCACAGCCAGACCAGGGAAGTCATTTTTATTTCAGCAGGAGAAATAGGCATTCCAAACAAAGATTGGCTTTAAAACAAAAGCTTTTGTAAAAACAACATAAAGCAGTCCTGTTCTACGACTCCTTGCTTAAGTAGAACAGAATTCTCCTTGGGATGTCAGCAAAAAGTGGCTGGAGTTCGAAGTTTTTTGAGTTCTTTCAGGAGGAAAAATGCAAAAGTGATTAGTCTTGCGGTTGAAAATGTAGGACCCTGGCATTAAGGGAGCCCACCGCTCCTGGGCCTCCTACGTACCACCGGGAGCACGTGGGTGGTCTCCACCATGTGAGCCTAAACCTTCACTCTGCCTCGGTTTGATTGGCTCTGATAATTATAGCAGCCACGGCGGCTTGTGGTGTGAATTAGACAAAGTTTGGAAAGTGCTTGAAGTGAGATTGCTCTATAGCACTCAATAAATGATAATTAGGGCCAGGGATATGGCTCAGTGGCCCAGCACGTGCCTGGCAAGCACGAGGTCGTGAATTTGGTTCCTGGTACCAAAGCGAATAACTGAATTAATAAGCGAATATATGATAAATGTTAGCTGTTAATCCAGTCAGTCGTTGTAAGAAAGATCTCTTCAGATGACTTGGAACAGAAATTTTTGCATTGAATGGGGCACTTGTTATCATTTTGGCAAATATACAGCAATTGTAAGACTAGAGAAATTTAGCAGTTCGAACAGATTCACATACTACCTTTAGAGTAAAATGTAGGCGTTCTTACTATCGTGTACTGTTCTCTTGAATGTGGCAGTTTATTAGCATAGATAAAATACATTCTTCGGTTAGCAATTTTGCACAATAAAGTATATACACTGTTATGGCAGTTGAACAGATTTCAGTACTTTTGTGTGTGTGTGTCTTTTTGAAGACAGGGTCACACTATGCAGTTCAAGCTAGCTTTGAGCTCACTTTTGTAGCCCAGGCTGCTCTCGAACTCGCACTGATCTTCTTGCCTCAGCCTCCCGAGTGCTAGGATTATAGGCATGCGCCACCACACCCGGCTGGTACTGTTTATTTTTAAAGAGCTTGATTTTCCTGTTTTTAGGAATCTATCCCATGGAAATTATATACAAGATGACACTCACTACCTTAGTCTTTGGAATACTGCAACCTTGAAAGTAATCTATGTGTCCCACAGTAGCAAAGTAGTTAAATATCATAAACTCATACACATTGAAACTATTTTAAAATCACTGAGAAGGCTAGAAAGGTACCTCAGTGGTACAGGCCTTGCCCAGCATGTGGGAGGCTTTGACCTCAGTCACAAGCACTGCAGGGCTAGATAGCTTAGTGGCCTAAGTGCCTGCCTGGCAAGCACAAGGCCCTGAGTTTGAATCCCAGTTCTGAAAAAAAAATAATAATAATAAAAAGAAAAAAGAAAGAAAGAAAAAGAAAAACACGTTAATAAATATAATCTGGACTAGGGGCTGGGGAAATAGCTCTGTAGAATAAGCACTTGCCTGGAAAGCACAATGGCCTGAATTCAATCCCTGGTCCCACAAAAAAAATCTAGACCAGCACTACAAAAAGAGAACACAGAGGAACATGGAACATATTTATTTCATTTTTCTCATTAAAAGGAAGTAATTTGGCAAGCAGCATGATACTTTTATCATAATTGCTGCTAAACATTATATATGGACAAAATCAAGATGATAAAATAGAGAGCTAAAGTAATTCTAAGAGCAGTAACACTAGAGAGGCCTCATTTTTCTCACTGAGTTTTCTCAGAGACACTGATACAATAAAGAGTTTTCAGAATAAACTGGTTTCTTTAATGGTACTGAAAAGGTTTCATGCATCATGATAATGTGTAATAAAATGAGAGCTTGAGGTCAGGAACTTCATCCTGCATCAGCCCTCACTCTCTCTGAACTTTGATACTGGCAGGAGAAAGCTGAGACACACAGTCAGCCTCTGGTGGAGGATCCCGTCTGCAGATGCTCCGTCCCTTATATAAAATGATGTGCTATCAGCATAGCCCACCTGCATTCTTGCACATCCTTTATGTCATTTCTGGCCCCTGAATCTGTGGCTCTCAGTGCAGCTTCACCTCCAGAACCTCCACCTCCACCTTGTCCGGGTGCTCATGCCGCTCTCCACTAACAGCATTGGAACCAAGCAGCCTGCTGGTCTCTTTGTCACTGGTCCCCTTCTTTCCTGGCCTTGCTGTTCCTCATATCTGCTTTACACTCTGAAGCCTATCTCTTTAGCCACCCTTCTGCAAGGACTGCACTATCTTTTTTTTTTTTTTTTTTTTTTTTTTTTTTTTTTTTGTCTTTTTGAGACAGGGTCTCACTATGCAGTTGAGGCTGGTCCTGAGCTCACTTTTGTAGCCCAGGCCAGTCTCGAACTCACACCAATCCTCCTGCCTCAGCCTCCCGAGTGCTGAGATTACAGGCATGAGCCACCATGCCCGGCAAGGACTGCACTATCTTGAACCTTTACCATTTCAATTCACCTGCTCTGGAACCCAATAAATTGGTGCAATCCATGGTCGGCCCTTTTGGAGTCTCAGTTGTGGGACTCTCTAGGCAAAGAGAGAGTCTCTATCATCTCCTCTGACAGCTCAGCTACCCTTTTGCTTTACAGGAATTCTTTCATTTTGAGACCGGGTCTTGATAAATGGCCCAGGCTGTCCTCAAAGTCCCAGGCTCACGTCATCTTGCATAAGCTTGCCTAGCAGCTGGAACCGGAAGCATGCGCCACAATGGGTGACCAGAAAGCAACTCTGTCTTAGTTACTTTTCACTTGTTGTTGGGACAAATACCAGACACTCAAGATGAAGGAAAGATTTATTTAGCTCACAGTTTGTGGAGTTTTCAGTCCATATTTGGCTGGCCCAAGGCTGAATGGAACAGAGCAGAGAGCATCCAGTTCATGGCGGCAGAACAGCAACAAAATGGTGGCAGAAGTAGCCAAACAAACAGGGCAGCAGAGAGCAACAGCTCCAGTGTGTCTCTCTGTCTCTCTTTATATTACATTCAGGCTCTCTGCCTTAGCCCCCGCCTTAGGCTACACCCATAATCCCATCAGTACTTAAAACCCATAATCCCAGGGATCATGGATCAAGTCTCAAACTCTAGAAGTCTCCGCCCAATGACTACATGAGGCTTTGGGGGGACAAATAGACATAAACCATAACAAACTCAGAACCAAAAACATCTCCCTGGAGCTGACCCAGAGCCCAGCTGAATTCTGCACCCATCCTTACACTCTGGCTTTCCTTTTAGGGGTGAGAGGACATGGTGCTGCTCTGTACCACTGAGCACCTTGTCGTCCTCTCTCAAGCATATCTCCACCATCTATAAAGAGATCTTTCTTCTAGGACCTTAGCCCTGTCAGGTCACCAGCGCTTCTCTTCCTCCTCACATTTCTAAAAGGAGTTGTTCGACTTTGGCTGCCTGTGCTCCCCATTTCTCCACACCTGACCCTTGAGGCCTCCTCCACACCACCCCAAAGTGTGAACCCCAATGGCTCCTCTTTATTTCTATTTCATTCAAAACCTCATCGGTGCCCAAACTGTCATCCATTCTGCTTTCAAATAGCCTCCTCTTTTTACCTTGGAATTTAGTGTAGTACCCACAGTACCAAGGACTACTGCAAGTATTCTGTAACAGCTAAAGCTTCTGACCTGTAGTCATTCAATAAAGCAGACTGAGTGGAATAAGTTGGCTTTAGGACATTAGGAGCATGGTAGCCACACACTTGGTAGACTTCTGACCTACTAGATATGACGTGAAACCCAGATCCCTCCCTGGAAACTTCAGAGCAGATTGGCAACACAGCAGGACAGGGAGGGTGGAGACAAGCACAGGATAAAGAGAGTTGATTATTGTCTTATTTTTAAAAGGGGTGGAGTAGAAAGTGGATCATACAAGAAAGAAAGAAAGGAAAAGAAAAGAAAAGAAAAAGTGGGTCATGCTATATGGGACCTTGCAGCTAATGCTAGAATTTCCTCTCCTGGGATCCAAAGGGTAGAGAAAAACTAAGCCTGGCAGTGCAAGGCTGTCACCTAGCACCCTGGGAGGCTGAGGTAGGGGTTGCAAGTCTGAGTCCACTTTAGGCAGCCTGTTGAGATCCTATCTCAGAATAAAAAATGAAATTAGGGCTGGGGTTGAAGCTCCGAGCAAGGTCGTGGGTTCACCGCAGCAGCCCCCGCCCCCAAGTACTACGGCAAGTATTCTGCAACAGCTAAAGCTTCCTAACTGTAGTCATTCAACGAAGAAAAAAAAAATCAATCAATATTACTTTTTAATTTCAGTGTAAGGCTTGTAAAGCACAGTTTGGTATGGCTACTTTGCCATTACTCCTAAGTAATAGGTCCCAGGGCAGACTGCAAATGCTTTGAGATAAGGACTCTTTTAAATAGTATTTTCTCTCCCGTGCTCAGTGTAGTTTCGAAGAGATTTCTTTAAAAAAAATTCTATCATTTATCAAACATTTTAACTTGGATTGTGAATGACTCCTGGCTACAATATATGATGCTAGCTTTGGATGTGTAACACAGAAAATGTTTAAATTGCTTGCATTTTATAAGCTGCAGCAGAAGTAAGCACACTTCAACACACAGGGAGGGTTTCAAGGAGGTGAAATGGTTGCATACCCACCTCCTGTATGTTGTGCACCAATTTAGTACAAAAGCCAGAAACCTAGACAAGACCCAGAACTAATTTGAATTCGTAGACATTCTATAAGTCTAATGCACCTCCTGAGGCCAAGTGTCCCACCAGACCCTGATTGCAGACAGCTGCTTAGTCCGCTAGACCTGAGGCCGGCGAATGACACATGAAGGAAAACAGTCACATGCAATGCACTGCGTTTTTCTACTTAATGATTTTCTCACCAGCTAGAGAGATATTTAAAGAATGTGGAAAAAAGAAAAAGAATGCGGAACTCTCCAATCTTTTTCCTGTTCTCTGTCTTTTCTTTTTTTTTTTTTTTAAAGAATTTTATTTTTATTTTATTTTTTTCTTGTTTCAGAACTTTTGTTTGTTTGTTTGTTTTATGGCTGGCTCAGCCTGCCCTGAGTGCAGGGCTGGCGCAGCATGTGGTGCCAGGATCGAACCGTGTGGTTCCTGCAGCCGCCTAAGCTTTCCTAAGCAGGTGCTTTAGACCACTGAGCCATCCTGCCGGGTCCCCTTTCCTGTTCTCTTTCATTCGCCCAGATGCACGTTTCTGTGTTAGTGTATACTGTTTCTATAGAAAAATGGATTTCATTTTGGTGCATGTCTATATGCACATAATCTACTCAGACTGTTTCCTCCTCAATGGCCCTCCCTTCCAGTCTGATTCTTTTTTAAGGCTCATTGTATTTTCAGAGCGCTTTCTACCTTTCTCGGTTATATAGCCAGCCGGGGGCATCTGGTCAGAAAATCATTTTTCCTTTTTTAAATAGAGGCTGGAATGTCGCTCCACAAATTGTGCTTGAAAGCTGAACGCCAAAGGCTCCCTAAGTTAACCTACAGAGACCTGGGATCTGGAGTCTTTCCTCCTTAGCAAAGCGCCTCACGTCTGGTCCGGAGATCTTCAAGCCTCCAGCACCGCGGCGCCAGCGCTCGGTGGGACCTGCTGAACGCTGAAGCCTTTGCCTGAGATTTGGATCACCGGCCAACATGCTGGGGTTTGGGAGACTAAAGGGAAGGTGCCACCGGGCAGGATCGGAGCCCGGGGAGGCTGCTGGAGGCCGCCCCGCCTCCCGGGCGGAGGGGGCGGGGCAGGTGCCAGGTGAGACGGGGACTCCCCGCCCCGCGCACCTCGGAAGGGAAGGGGCGGAGCCGCTCGGCTCACCTGCGCCGCGGCGGAAGCGGCCGAGCCGTCAGTGCGCCCCAGCCCGCGGCGGAGACGCGACCGCCGGCCCGCGCCACCATGACCTGGAGCGCCGTGGCGCGGGGCGCGCAGCAGCCCGACAACACCGCGTTCACGCAGCAGCGCCTCCCCGCCTGGCAGCCACTGCTGTCGGCGGGCATCACGCTCCCGCTCTTCTTCTGCGCCGGCCTGGCCTTCCTCGGGCTGGGCCTGGGGCTGTACTACTCGTCCAACGCCATCCAGGAGCTGGAGCACGACTACACGGGCGACACAGGCGACGCGGGCGCGGGCAGCTGCGCCGAGTGCGCCGCCCTGGGCCAGGGCCGCGCGCCGCCGCCACCCTGCTCGTGCGCCTGGCACTTCTCGCTGTCCGAGCTCTTCCCGGGGCCCGTGTACCTCTACTACGAGCTGAGCGGCTTCTACCAGAACAACCGGCGCTACGGCGTGTCCCGCGACGACGCGCAGCTCAGCGGGCTCGCCAGCGCGCTGCGCCACCCGACCAACGAGTGCGCCCCCTACCAGTTCTCCGCCACCGGCCTGCCCGTGGCGCCCTGCGGCGCCGTCGCCAACAGTCTCTTCAACGACACCTTCTCGCTGTGGCACCAGCGCCAGCCCGGCGGGCCCTACGTGGAGGTGCCGCTGGACCGCGCGGCCATCGCCTGGTGGACCGACTACCACATCAAGTTCCGCAACCCGCCGCTCGTCAACGGCAGCCTGGCGCTCGCTTTCCAGGGCACCGCGCCGCCCCCTAACTGGCACCGGCCGGTCTACGAGCTGAGCTCGGATCCCAACAACACCGGCTTCGTCAACCAGGACTTCGTGGTGTGGATGCGCACGGCGGCGCTGCCCACCTTCCGCAAGCTGTACGCGCGCATCCGCCAGGGCAACTACTCGGCCGGGCTGCCCAGCGGCGCATACCGCGTGGACATCGCCTACAACTACCCCGTGCGCGCCTTCGGCGGCCACAAGCTGGTTGTGTTCAGCAACATCTCATGGATGGGCGGCAAGAACCCCTTCCTGGGCATCGCCTACCTGGCCGTGGGCTCTCTCTGCATCGTGGTGGGCTTTGTCATGCTGGCCGTCTACATTCGCTACCAGGACCAGGACAACGACGAAAACGACGATGAGTGAGGCCAGCTCTCTGGGGCTTGTTTTTTTTTTTTTTTTTTTTTAATGGCCGGCTCAGCTGGTGGGGCTGGCGCAGCATGTGGTGCTGGGGATCGAACTACGGTCCCTGTGGTTGCCTAAACATGCCTAAGCAGCTGCTTTAGACCGCTGAGCCATCTCACTGGCTGGGGCGGAGGGGGGCTTTTTGACTTCGTGTTAGAGGCCTTGAGAGCTCCCCGGGCGCCCCCCTCCCCTCCATCGCCTTCCATCTGATACTGAGCTCACCTCACTGCCTACTCTTCATGGATAGAGGGCCCAGAGGACGGGCTTCTTCTTCTCTTGGGGCTGCCAGGCTCTCCGGCTGGCCTGGGGCCTTGGGAGGGCGAGGGAAACCTTGCAGATTCTCCATCTACTCTAAGGCATACCAAGTTGATGTGTCAGGTTCTTAAGGACTAGAATTCTAGCGCCCAAGGAACCCTAGAGACCCCCCATTTGACCCTTATGAGACCTGTCATTGACAGACCCAAGATGTTCTCATTTAATTTCAAGTAGCCAGTGAGTGACTTCCGGCTCTGGCAGCAGAGGTAGCCAGCTCATGTCCCAATGGCTTGGGACATGAGCTGTACATTCTGGTGGGGGGGGGCTGGACTCTGTAGAGTGCCACCCACGGTTAATCGGCAGAAACACAGACGGCTGGGTGGAATATGCTTGCTATGTGTCGATTACTGCCAAGCCCCCAGCCTTGACACCGCAAGGCTGGCATGAATCATTCCAAGTCCTGTCTAACAAGATCCTCTGGAGCTTCCTGTATTCCCTCGAATGTGAGGACTACGCTCTTGGCCTGAAGCGGTTACTCGAGTTCACAGTAACCCGAGTTTTCTCCAGCTAGTCATTTGTTCCTAGTGGCCGTGCCCATCGCAGGGCGGCCCTAAACGGAGGAAGGTCACTCTGGAATGAATGGGGAAAGACGTTATTACTCGGAAACTGGTAAATGGATTTGTGCCTGGGTTTGTGTCCGATCATCCAGGGTCTGGGTGTAAAACAAGACTTGGCCAGAGGCTTTGTAGAAGCTTGAAGATGCCAATGCCCGGCTCAGGGAGGGTGTTTCAACCCTAAAAGCTAAAAGTTGGGAGGAATCTTAAGAGTTTGAAAGCTGTCCACAGCCCTCTGTGTCCTGACAATCACTTGTACTGTGTTGTTCAATTGATTTCAATGTTTTAAGAGGAAGGCTTTATTCATGTGGGAAGTCTTACACCTGAAATAGAAGGGGTTTGTATTTATGTTCTCAAAAGAAACATGTTTGTTTCTAGGAATCATGTTCATTACATGATTCTTCTAGTAATGAAGAGAAATATAATCTTATACATAAATTAAAATTTTAGGATTATTTGAAATTTTGAGGTAATGGTAAAGCCAGTCAGTCGATTTTATTGATCAACTAGAATCAATCAGTTTGCAAAAAAATAAGAGCAATAGAATATTTTTTATACAAAACCCTTTTAAGGTGAAAGAACTTAAAACCATTTTACTAGTTTATTTGGGTGAATGAGAGTTATTTTTTTTTAACTTTTTTTATTATTTTATTTTCTTGTTTCAGAACTTTTGTTTGTTTGTTTGTTTACTTTTATGGCCGGCTCAGCCTGCCCTGAGGGCAGGGCTGGCACAGCATGTGGTGCCGGGGATCAAACTATGTCCCTGCAGCCCCCTAAGCTTTCCTAAGCAGGCGCTTTAGACCACTGAGCCATCCTGCCGGGCCCCCAACGAGAGTTCTTTGATAATTTGTTCCCACAAATAATTTTGCAATGCTTGCTAGCTACTACAGCCTTTTTGACTTACTACTGTTTATTTCATAAATCTGCAGAGGTGCAAGGTCTCGAAGAAAGTTTTATTTTTCAGCAGTCTGAACTTATCTTGTATTGAATAGCTTACACTGATTTTATTAAACTCATAATTTTTTGCCGGGTGTGGTGGCGCACGCCTGTAATCCCAGCTCTCGGGAGGCTGAGGCAGGAGGATTGGTGCGAGTTTGAGACCAGCCTGGGCTACAAAAGTGAGCTCAAGGCCAGTCTCAACTGCATAGCGAGACCCTGTCTCAAAAAGACCAAAAATAATAATAATAATAATAATAATTTTTTGAAAATTATGGATGGATGGGTAACATGATTGTCATCCAGATCTTTCTAGGAAAGATTTAAGAGAGTGTGTTCCATTATTTAGATATAACAAGAAACTAGGAATTCCAACATGTTGGCTTCCAAACTCCTAAATGTGACATAATTTTATCATCAAATCTAATACTGTGATTTGAGGCTACAAAAGCATCCTTACATAGGCTTTGACTGATTGTTATTTATTATGAATACTTGAGCAGCTCACTAGCCCAGCCCTCTCCTGTATTGGATAAGAATGCTTGCTATATTTTCTACCATGTAACTTGAGAGCAGCATATATTTTGCTAGTATTTTTAAATAGTCTGTTGCTATAAAATTTCAAATAAGATCCTAAATCCTAAGGTATTCTGATTAAATTAATGACTACCATACCAGACCCTATTTTCTTCAATTCTAAAAGAGAATAAAGGTTGTGTTTGTCTTTGCTTTATTATCGTGTTTGCTTAGTTCTTTTTGAACTCTGATCTTAAAGGTACAAATACTACCAGCTGTTTTCCTCATTTGTTAATAGCAGATTTATAAGGAGCAGGAAAATCTTTCAGAATAAGAGCTCAGTCTTTCATTGTTAATTTCCTAAAACAGAGTTGAAACTTCAAGCAGCAACAACATGCGTATGAATTATGCGACCCTCACCATTGCTGGAATTTGATAAATGGGGTTGACATTTAAAAATTTGTAGTATTGATAGGTATTGAAGAACATGGTTGTAATTCTTTTTTTTTTTTTTTTTTTTTTTTTGTCTTTTTGAGACAGGGTCTCACTATGCAGTTGAGGCTGGCCTTGAGCTCACTTTTGTATCTCAGGCTGGTCTCGAACTCACACCAATCCTCCTGCCTCAGCCTCCCGAGTGCTGGGATTACAGGCGTTCGCCACCACGCCCGGCTCATGCTTGTAATTCTTGCTTCTGTATGTACTTGACTCAAATTGTAAACTTCTGTTAGTTGTTGGGTATTTGGGACTACAAAGCAGCAGCAATTTTAAGAAAGAAAACGTGAGCTGTTTTCCTGCAGGGACCCTTGTGGCTTGTAGTGTTTTGTCTGGTGTCTCAGGATTCTAGTGGAGATAAAGTCTCCTGTTACCTGTACCTTTTCCCCAGCTAGAGGCAGTTGTGTTTTCTAAGCAGGCAATGGAAAAGACCTAAACTGGGAATGAGTGGTGGCCTACCTTGTCCAGTGAAAACACAAACAACAGAGAAAGTGCCATGGTCATCAAGAAGTCCCCAACAACCAGAGAATAAGAAAAAGGTTCCAGGTCTCTCCATTGTCAAGTGAGCCATTAGCTGATGACTCGATTGTTAAAAATTAGAGGGAGGATAATAACCTGAAATTTCCTGTAGAGCAAACAGCACTGTATAATGTATAACCACAGCCTCTGCCTCTCTTTCAGTCTGTTGCCTTCTTCTGCAGGGGTGACCTCAGGAACCTTGAATAATTTCTCAAAGGTGAGTTGGCAGGAGAGACACAACCAGGTCCTTGTACATGCCTGGCTGCAAGTTAGTCCTTCCTATAATGCAAGTAAATTTCTTCTTTCTTTCTTTCTTTCTTTCTTTCTTTCATTCATTTATTTAATGTATTTGGTTGTTGCAGGGTCTCACTACACAGCTTGGACTCATGGCGATCCTCCCGCTTTCAGCCTCCCCAGTGCTGGGATTACAGGTGTGCACCACTAAGCCTAGACTCTGGCTGGCTCAGCCCACCCTGGAGGCAGGCAGGGCTGGTGCAGCATATGGTGCCAGGGATTGAACCACGGTCCTTGCACTTGCCTAAGCTTGCCTAAGCAGGTGCTTTATTCCGCTGAGCTATCTTGCTGGCCCATTGGACATTTCTTTGCATCCCAGATGTTTTTTTGTTTTGTTTTGTTTTGGTTTTTTGTACATAAAATACAGCTGGCTGATCATAGATGGCAAATTAAAAACAAAATTTAACTTTATCTTCTCCCCCTGGAGAATTTCTCTTAATTCCCTCCAACAAAAACAGAGTTGTTTTTAAAGAGTCATTAAAAAGCCCTTAGCACAAATCTGACCAGACACATTAAGGTCCCAGAGAGATCTTACGCGAGAGCAGCACTTTGTAAAGATTTTGCAGAATGTTCCAACAGTTTGCTGATTGTTGGTGCTCTGCACACGGCCCTGCTCCTTAACCTCCCTGACTGTGGCAATGTGTCTGAAGGGGAAAGTGCACCTCCCGTCCACTCAGCTGCTGGAGTACCTGGGCATCCTTAATGCACCCGGCGCTGCAGGTTCCCTGAAGACAGAGAAATCCCACTGTGCTGTGAAACCCAACACCAGCTATACAGGGCTTGCACAGAAGCAGCAGAGGAGAAAAAAAGGAAGATTCAGGAGGGCTTTTCTTGGTCAGAGAGGGCCCCAGAAGGCAGGGCACACTAGTAGGGCTTGCTGGTGAGAAGGCTTTGAGATATCCAGCAACTGGATGGTGACTCACCTCCTTCTGAACCCCTTGTCTTTTTGATCAACCTGTGATTTATCTTTTTCCTTAGAAGCAAAAGGCATTACTGTCAAGACCCTCTGCTAATAGCCTTGCCCTGCTCATTGAGGTCATAACTAAGTTGCCATTAAAGGGGGTGGAATGCTACATTCCTGATGAAAACTGTAAGTCAGATGTCATTAATAATGAAACTTTGTTCTTCTGAAAGGCCTTTTGCTCCTGAAAGTCTGAGGTGCTCAGCGCCATGTGGTCTCATTCGTCTTATCAATCACAGTGTATGCGCTCTTGGAAAGTCGTCAAGACCAAAGAGGTAGAGATGTATTCCTTTCCATTTTGGCCACTTTTGTCCAAATCGGATACAGTGCATGGTATTCTAAACCCTGCATGGTGACACACACCATAATCCCAGTAATCTGGGAGGCTGAGACAGGAGAATCAGGAAGCACAAGCTCAAGGCCAGCCTGAGAAATTTAGTGGTTTATTAGACCCTGACTCAAAAAAAAAAATTGTTTTTAGAGGGTACAAGGAGAGAAGGGAGGGACATAAAATAGAATTAAGATGAGTTATATGCATGTGCCAATTTGCTATAATGAATAAGACCACTATGTATTGCAAAATTGTACTAATAAAAATAAAACTTAAGAAAAAATAATACAAATAATAAAAAAATAATAAAAATTTAAATAAAAGTGGGCTGCGCATATAACTCAATGGGAAGGCTGGATTCGATCTCTAGTACCCTCACCTTACATTTTCTTTCTCTCTTTTTTTTTTTTTTTGTGGTACCAGGGATTGGACTCAGGACGTTGTGACCTTGTGCTTGCCAGGCAGGAATTTATACCACTGAGCTATCTCCCTGGCTCTAAGGATATTCTTTCTGTTTGGTATTTTTTTAGTCAGGGTCTTACTGTGTAGTCTAGGCTGACCTTAAGCTCACTCTTAATAATAATCCTAAACTGGCCTCAAACTTGCAGATTTTCCTGCCTCAGCTTCCTGAGTGCTGGGATTGCAGGTGTGCGCCACCGCTCCCAGTTTAAGTAGTTTTCTTTGAAAAGCCTCAGGCTGCAAGTCTCTGAGGATTAAGCCTTATGTGTTACTCCAACGTAATGTGCAAAAAGCTGAATAACAGCATTTCTCAAGCTCTTGTCAGAAGAGAAACTTAGCTCACATACATCCATGACTTTAAAAATATCACTAAACATCACATACACTGGTGACAATCTTTTCCACCTCCAAGCCTCGAACCACCCCAAGGACAGGCCTGAGTGTGTGGCAGGCCTCATGCATCCCGGATGGTCAGTACTAAACTCCCCGGCCCTTCCTCCAAACTGGCCCCATTGGCTTACAAGGATCCTTCATGTTCTAAGTCACCCAAGCCAAAACCCAGGACTGCCTGCTTCACCTTACCCTTCACTCCTCCCCCGCACGATTTCTTCCTCTATGCAGTGGTCTCAGACCCCAGTGCTTCCATACGCTACAGGCACGCTGTTGCTTAGCTGCCCCAAGGCTTGGTGGTTGTCTTTTATCTGGAAGTTAGAGGCCTCCTAACGGGGTCCAGTGGATTCTCCCATCATACCCATAACATAGGACCTCAGAAGCTCACCTTGATGTCCTTCAACTTAAAATCAGTCAGATCTAAGCATCCCTGGGTGCTTCCACTGAGGGGTAAATTCCTTTTAGGCTGTACAAGGTTCTGGAGTTGGCCTGACTGAATCTCCATGCACATTTCTCCAGCAATGTGCCAGACTGCAACCACACTGCACAGCTGGAGAGGCCTGAGCTCCACATCCACTCCTGTCCTGAGCCCCAGAGCTACCCTACCCCCTCCCACAGCCCGACTCAGGCTTCTGCCCCCTGTAAAGTCCTCAGTTGCCTCCCTCTCTCTCCCTCTTCCTGTCTCAGCCTCATCTTACTCCCTGCCTCAGGCTTGAATATTGGCTTTGCCTCCCTGTCTGGACTGTTAGTTCCACCAGTCTCTGGTGGATCCTCAAGCACTTCCTCAGTGACAACGACAAGCTGGCAATTCTCTTCCTTTCCTCCCACTCAACATCTTGTTTCCTAGAAGATAATTGACCCATAGGAAGTAATTCAGGGAACAAATGAGAGGAGGACAGGACACACTGAACAGCTGAAATCCTTGGGGCAAAGCAGGGTGGGGATGCACGTATACTCTTAACAGCACGGAAACACTAAGCTTAGCGTTCCCATCTGGATAATTTAAATGTACAATTGGGGTTTCCCGATGAACTAATCTGCAAAAATGAGTAGCAGATGGGCTAAACTACTCCATCGATCACGGGCTAGGTGCTTTCTGCTCACAGGTACTGGGTGTCTTTCCTATTAAACTGCCACGTGTTAATGGAATGTTTACATTCTTGGGCCGCTTCTTGATAAAGGAGAGTTTTTAAACAGCTATAATATTCTACAATAAAGTGTACATGAACATGGCTTTCCACTGCTGTATAATCGCCCCAGGATTCATTTAAACAAAAATAGCATTGTAGAAAAACAGCCACATCTGTGGAATAATGGTTGTCTCATTTGCTGGCTGGTATTGGGGTTATAACATTTGGCACATCTTGCTATCTACATAATTGTAGTTTTAAAACCATAAGTAATATTTTACAGAGGTCACACTATAGTTATTTAAGTTCAGGGGTTTATTTCCCTGAGCACTAAGTAGCTATGAATGAATTATGTTTAGCCTGATCTGCCACAGGAGGGCCGTAAACCTCCAAACCATGGAATATTGCTTCAATACGTCAGGAAAATTGTACGTGTAAAAGAGTAATGTATGATAAGGGAAAGGTATTTGTATTTTTTAAAAGTAATATATGGTCCTGGGCAGGAGCTATAAAATTGTGTTATGTTAAACTTTCCTCTAATTCTGGAAAATAAGTTAAGGAATGGTTTTGCGTGGTCCCACCTCAGCCAGCACAGCCGGCCGCAGGACTGAGAAAGGGCTTCGAAGGAGCATGCGCCGTGGGCGAGGCTCCGTCTCTCCTCGCGTGCCCCACCCCTTCACGTGGCGGGTGCAAAAGCTGCAAGATCAAAGGGCTGACGGGACAGACCTTTCACCCAAGCACTGTTTTCCTGTGGCTTCCAGACGAGTGCCTTAGTAGACACTAGGACGTGGATGTGAACACAGTTTGAGCCCTGAGCTGCAACTCACCTTTACAATTAAACTGAGTTTAGATGCTCGTGTGACCTGGTTGAGCACACACAAAATGCAAGACAGCATGCTGGGTAAGGTCCCTGCACCCTTGCTCAGCTTTATAACAATCCTCAGGTCATCCCTGTTTTGCACAGGCGGAAACTGATTAGGAGAGGACTGACAATTCTCTTGTACTGTCTAGGTGACTTTAGCACGTTGCAGTCCATGCAACAAAATGAGGTCATTATTATCTGCAACTCCGGGTGAAGCCTGGAAGAAGTTCTCTGAAGCAGCAACAGCTCAAGGCATCTATCTTATCAGCTGTTTTTTTTTTTTTTTCCTTTCAGCTTTTTGCACTGACAGTTATCAATTATAACTGTAAAGGCTAATCCCATGAGGAAACAAGAACAGGCATCCCTATAAAAGAACAGGCTGGGGCCGGCCAGATAGCTCAGCAGACTAAAGCACCTGCTTAGGGAGAGCGCAGCAGCTGGGGTTCGATCCCCAGCATGCAGCGCTGGCCCTGCCCCTGGGGTGCACTGAAACTTCGATGCAGACTGGGCGTGGCAGCGCATGCCTGTAATCCCAGCACTTAGGAGGCTGAAAACAAGGGAATCATGAGTCCAGTCTACGTAGTGAGACCCTGTAGACCTTGTCTTAAATACAGGGGAAAAACAAAACAAAACAAAACAAAAAAGCAGGCTGGAGAAATGAGGTTGGCTGGGTCCTTTCTTATACCCACTCTGAGGCAGATGTAAATGTCTTAGTTACTTTTCTCCTTGCCAAGACAAAATACTTGACCTCTCAAAGTTAAAGGAGGAAAGGTTTATTTAGCTCACAGTTTGTAGAGGTTTCAGTCCATACTCAGCTGGCTCCAAGGCAGGGTGCACAGCAGAGGAGAAATGGTTCATGGTAGGCAGAAGTTGGGAAAGCAATGAGAACTGTGTCAGCATCTTTCTGCCTTTTTTATTTTATTTTATTTTATTGTATTTTAGGGAAGGGTCTACAGGGTATTCAGGGTCTCACTACCAGATCAGACTCAGTGATCTGCCTGTTTACAGCCTCCCAAGAGCTGGGATTACAGGTGGGAGCCACGCCCAGTCTCAGTTGCTGTCTCAGTATGCCCCGGGGCTGGGGCCAGCATGGCAGGCCTGGGATTGAACCCCCGGCCCCTGCTCCTGCTTGCAGGTGCGTTAATCCTCTGAGCTATTTGGCCAGCCCTTTCTGCCCTTTTAATCTTATCTGAAGTACTTACTAGCACCCTTGGTCCTAGCCTTGCACCAGGAATCAATCCTAGCATCACACACTCTAGATCCAGCCTTCTCTGCAAAACCTCACCTATGACTGCATGAGGCTCTGGGAGGGACATCTAGACACAAACCGTGGCAACTTGTGCCTGGCCTCCTGAAGACTTATGCATATCCCTTTACACAAAAGACAGCCCATCTCTGAGCTGCCACCATCCTATCACTTTGAGAGCTGCTGAAAGTACAACATCCAAAGTCTCCTCAGAGATTTAAGCCAAACACTGAGGTGTGAGCCCATATACAAATGAAAACAAAACTAACCTCTTCCAGCCTGCAGTGGCATAAGGTAGACATTTCTATTCCAGAAGTTGCTATGTTACTATGGGAACAAAGCAAGACCAAAATCCAGCAGGGCAAACATTACATCTCACAGTTTCACTTCCAGCACCCCGGCTATGTGCGGCAAGTTGTGAACTCCAAAGGGCTTAGGTGGCTCCCCTCCTACGGCACCGCTGGCTGTAGCTCCCATGGCTTTTCCCTTGGGGCAGCTGTGCTCCCTCCTTGCGCTCGTCCTCAGACAGTCCATGTTCCTGACTTCTCCCAATTGCTGGGCTCAAGCTTTGGCTTCACACTCACAGCTTCACATGCTGCTCCCTCAGGGGCGCACTTCCTGGCCTCCCAGCGTACTTCTGAAATCTGGGTGAAAGCCTTCTTGACCCCATAACTCTTGAATTCTCCACGTACCTAAAACCAGTGCCCCTGGATGATGCCAAGATCTTCTGCCAGCTGGAGCAGCAGCCAGGCTTCCTTCTCTCTTGGCTGTAGGGGTCGAGTTCCTACAAATCAAACTCTGAGGAACAAGCTGCCTAGTCTGCTCTCATCCTGGACATGGTGTTCTGGGACTCTTCTCAGAGCAAAGTCTTTCACTTTTGGAACTCTGAGGCCCCAGTGGCTGGACGCCTGCTGATTCTTGTGTTGTCCTTAGGTCATTTTTTTTTTTTTTTTTGGTTGTCATTTTCTTCTGAGTACTTGGATTTTTCTTGCTAGTCTTTTAAGTGACCAATTTATCTTCTCTTCCATCTTTGCAGGTCATGGCTTTACTGTGGCTTCCATTCTGACCAAACTCACAATATTTTGAGTCATTCTTCTGGGCTCTTTGTTCTTGATTCTCAGTTTAGATCACGTTCTTCTTTTTTTTTTTTTTTTTTTTTTTTTTTTTTTTTTTTTTTTTTTTTTTTTTTTTTTTTT
>PVJA010029370.1:0-26660 GCA_004027025.1 Myocastor coypus
TTTTTTTAAATGAAGACTTTGTAATTAGTTTTCCATACTGTTTCTGAGAGAAAAAACTGTACGATTTCAGCGCTGTGGTTCATTCAGAACCTTATTCATCGGTTTGGTTGCAGGTATCATACCTTTAAAAAATTGTGTAATAAAAAAGAGCTTATTTCTCATGTGTTTTACTGATGCTTAGCACTGATTATTTTTCTTTCTCAAGTTGCTGGTTTCCACAGCAACAGTGAAAGAATGTCTAGGTTAAGACCTTTGCAAGTAACTCATTTCTTTAGAACTCATTTCCAGTACAAAATAAACACATTGAAGAGAATTTGTGATGAATTTTACCAATATCTTCTGAGGCAACCAGTAATATGCCTGACTTATGGAGATGATTTAAACAAATACATGTTTATGTCATGAAGAGACTATTGGAGGCTTACTCATGAAAACATATGGTGATTCTGCAATGAGTCCATACATCCCCAAATCTGCCCAGGTTATGCCTAAAGTAAAATACCTTTTACTAATCTCCTATCTTAACAAGATAAAAATATGCAGATAGAGATAACCAGAAATGGACAGAATTTGTCCTGCCGATCTTTTCCTTGACATTTCAGGATTGGATGCCAGAAAAAAAGGAAAGGAGGGAGAGAAGAAGAGAGGGAAGGAAAGGAGAAAGAGAAGTCTCAGTCAGAACTTAAAGATCTAAGAGGATGGTCCGCACCTGTAATTTCAGCTACTTAGGAGGACTATAAATTCAAGGTCAGCTTGGGCAACTTAGTGAAACTCTATCTCAGAGTAAAAAACAAAAAGGGCTAGGAATGTAGTTCAGTGGCTTTAATCCTCAGTAACACACACACATGCACACACACACACACACACACTAAAAGGGCTAAACTCTTCAATCTCCTGCAACATATCTGATGATCTTCTGGACAGTGCACCTGAACAACTGGATGACATTCAACCACTTTTCAAAGCCTGAAGTGCTTGTTCCTAGGTGGGGGTCTATGGTCACCAGACAATGAGGGTTTCTGGTTTCTCAGATCATTCCTCTTTCTCTATTGTCCCAACACTTTCTGAATTCACTCCCTTGAGTTGTGTGCATTGAGCTTTCTTATGTGGACACCTCCTGTTTCCTGCACCACCTTTTCTAAGCATCCTTCACACTTCTTTCTCATGAGTATTTCTTCCTGGAGCACTCTTCCTTTGTACCCACCTACCAGATGTGTTTTTCCCTTCCAACCTCATCTTCTTCCAGGATTTACAATGTTCAATAATAAAATCAGGGCTGGTAAGATTAAGGACTAAGTTCCTGCTTAGGCAAGCACAGGGACCATGGTTCCATCCCTGACACTACTGTGCCAATTCTAACCCTGGGCATGCTGAACCAGCCACCAAGACCAGGCATGGTGGCACATGCCTGTAATCCCAGTGATGGGTAGACTGAAAAACAGGAAGATCACTATGAGTCCGAGCTGTGAGCTGCACAGTGAGACCCTATACAAAAGTAAATAAATAAATAAATAAATAAATAAATAAATAAATAGTCACTAATGTCCTATTCACTGAAACCAAAATGAGATTACAAGTAGGGAAATGCCCAGGATGAGATGTTCAGAGGCAGTCTCATGCCACCGACCACCAGATTCTGCAGGGCCAATGCAAGGGAGAAAATGGAAACTGGTAGATGAAAAAGAGAGCTGCTCCCTGAACTCTGTTGGTGGGAATGACAGCCTTACTTTTTGCTCCCAGGATCCATGTTTTAGACTTTGCCCAGTAGCATCTTGCCCTCTACCTCCCACCCCACCCAATATCCTCTAATTTCCTGCAGTCTTCGAAGGCTGCTCTCTCCTGCTTCTGGAACAGACCTAGAGAGAGGCATAAAGCTACTTCCTTAGGGTTCACAGTCCATGTGGACCCTGCCTCTGTCTGCTTGCAGGAAGACCCCTGCTAGAAGGGAAGCAGGTGGCCCCTGGGACCATCTCTATCTGTCTAAAGGCTTTCAGCCAACCTACTATCCACCTACTGCTTCTACTACCATCAGCCAGCAGCCCTCAGTCTGCCTCTTCGACACAAGGAACCAGTTAACTACACAAGCACTGCAGTGGCAGGAAAGCAGATGCCCGGGTGCATTTGGGGCCTGCAAGACACTGCTAACTCTTCTATATGGATGGTTTGTTAAATCCTCACCATAGTGTTACTCCTTGCTGCAGTCTAATTGTTCATACCCGCCCCCTCACAACTCCAATGTTGAGAACTAACCCCTAAGGTGATACTGTTGGAAAGTGGGCATCAGAAATCTGATTAGGCTATGAGGGAAGCCTGAGAGAGCCTGTTTCACTCTTCCACCAAGTGAGGCCACAAGGAGAGGGCAGCATCTATGAATTAGAGAGCAGGCCCTCACTAGACATCCCTTAAACCTGCCAGTATCTTGATTTTTGACTTCTCAGTCTCAGCAGCTGTGATCAGTAAGTTGCTACTGCCCATAAGCCACGAAGTGTGTCACTTCTCTTATAGCAGCCTGAAAAGACTAAGACACTCATATTTTGTAGTTGTAGAATCTTCATATGACTTAAGAAGGTTAAATAATTTGCCCGAATCACAGACACTAACTGGAGCCAAGATTCAGTTCAGATTGGCTCCCAAACCTCAATGCTTACACACCAGGGATAGAACAGCCTCCCTGAACAATCTTTACTCACATGGGAAGGTGGAGGGGTTGTGGGTCAAATACTGCTAGTCCAGAACCAGCTCCAATGCTGACTGTGTGAGCTCAGATACTCTTTCTGAAAATTACAATTTTCAACATCTTCACTAAGAAGCTGGGATTCTGAACAGTGACTACAGGAAACCATGAAGATGAAAGCAGAACATGTTTCTCAGATACTGGGCCCACAGAAGAGTCTGAACAAATATGACCTGCCTCCCAGAAAAAATAAAACTGTTAATTGTGTTAAACAGAGGGCTGCTCTGCTTTATCAGCTGGACAACATAGAGTAACAGATTAATTAAACATATTCAGAGCAGGAGGCATCCATATCATATTTGAAGAAAGTATTCTTTTTGTTCCCAGAACAACCTATTTTAATTTGGAAACATGAAAGGCAGAAAGTACAGTGGGAAGTAAACACCAAGAGCAGATACCTTACAGTCATTAGAATTGGTTTTAACAAACCTGGGCTGCAAAAGATAAATACAGGTGGGAATGCTGCCTGAGTAACAGTTTTCTTGTGGATATGAACTAATGTAAAATAAATAGATGGCCTCTGGCCAAGTACAAGACATTAGAAAAGGGAGTTTCTATTCCTAAGACCCTAATTTATTTTTTATGCCTATCTATCTATCTATCTATCTATCTATCTATCTATCTATCTATCTATCTACCTATCTATCTATCTATCTATCTATCTATCTATCTATCTATCTATCTATCTACCTACCTACCTACCTATCCATCCATCCATCCATCCATCTATCCATCTATCTATCTGTTATATAGTTTTTTCTTCCTGTATTTTAGGAAAGGGTCTACAGGGTGTTCAGGGTCTCACTACTAGATCAGACTCATAGTGATTCTCCTGTTTGCAGCCTCCCAAAAGCTGGAATTACAGGTATGCACCACCATGCCCAGTCTCAATTGCTATCGCAACTTGCCCCTGGTGGGTGAGGCCAGCAAGGCATGCCCCCGAGCCCCCTGGGGATCAAAGCACTTACAGGTGCTTTAATCAGTTAAGCTATTTGGCCAGCCCTCTATTTATTTATTGAGACAGGGTCTCCCTATGTAGTTAAGACTGGTCTTGAACTCACTATGTAGCACAGGCTGGCCTGGACCTTACAGTAATTTTATTGCTTCATCCTCCAGATTTCTGGGATTATAAGCAGGTACCACCAGACTAGTCCTAATGTCTTAAAGCCTTATAAAAATCATAAGAGATCAAATGAAGAAACTTATTACAGAGCTAGGGAGATAGTCTGGCTGCCTTAAGCACCTTCTTGGCAAGTGCAAGGACCTGGGTTTGCTCACTGATACCACATGCTGCGCTGGCCCCCCATCCAACTGACCACTAAAACTAGGAGTGGTAGCTCAGGTTTGCAATCCTAGCACTGGGGAACCTGAGACAGGAGGATCACTATGAGTCTGAGCTGCAAAGTGAGACCCTGTACCAAATAAATAAAGGGGAAAAAAGAAACTTACTAGAAAAAAAATGAAGCCTGTTACATTTAGAAACCCATTCCCAAGATGGTGAGAGTGAAGAGGTGGGAATAGAAAGAGGGTCTTTGCAGGGGTATTTTCTTTAAAAGCTCAAACATTATTTTCTCCCTCAGCTTCTTTAGTGCTCCGAATAGAGTAAGACTTAGATTGAAACTGCAGCTCATTAATCATACAGCATAAAGTAGAAGAGACAAGGAAAAGGGGTTGGGGGGACAGCTATTTAGGTGCTTGGGTTAGGCACAGGGAAAATCAGAGCCCATGTATCTGTCTCCTACTCCCTGAAAACATGTTGTACTGCTACTGAATCACAGCCTTCACAGCCTCCAGTGGGGTTATCTTGGGGCCTTGGCTTTATTTCCCTTTTATGGCAAGAAAACTGGAAGGCGATTAGGGAACCATTCTGGCCAATTGAAAAATAATGAGGAGTCTCCAGAGTGGGATAGGGCATTCAGGCCTCGGCTGCAAGTACAATAAGCATTAGGAAGCGGAAAGCTAAAGCATTCAAGTCTGAGAACTAACAAAATAAGAATGTGCACATAACACAATTACCATGGGACTTGGCAGGAAATGGAACGTAAGTGAACAACATGTTGAAAATATCTAGCTAGAGCGTGTTAGAACATGGGTTGAATTTGTTTCTGACCTCTTCCATAGTAGTGGCTGTAAGTCCAGGGTGATTCTGTCCCCAAGGTACAGATAGCAAAGTGGGGAGGCATTTTGTGGTGCTCACACCTTGGGTGCTACTGGGTAGAGGCCAGAGATGCTGCTAGACATCTTGTAACCCAAAGGGTATCCCCACGACAAAGAAGCAA
Source organism: Myocastor coypus (assembly GCA_004027025.1). Lineage (NCBI taxonomy): Eukaryota > Metazoa > Chordata > Mammalia > Rodentia > Myocastoridae > Myocastor > Myocastor coypus. The sequence continues at coordinate 5,014 of PVJA010029370.1, forward strand.
CTGGCCTAAAATGTGAGGTTGAAAGACTCTAGCGTAAGGCTTGGCGTAGAGGCATGTGCCTGTAATCCTAGCACTTAGGAGGCTGAAAACAAGAGAATCACTACCAGTCCAATCTGTGTAGTGAGACCCTGTAGACCCTGTACTAAATACATTGAGAGAGACAGAGAAAAGAAAGGAAAGATTGTGATGTAGAGGAAGGATAGTTCTTTACATGGGATCCAGGGCACCTGGTAAGTTTCACACTTAATATGAAAATGGTGATGTGACAAATCTGGTTAGGAAGCAGCCAAGGGAATTCCAGACTTTTGAGGAGGCCACAGGAAGCACTTCAAAGATGAGTATTTCCTGTGGTTTTGAGATGGGGGGAAAAATCATGTCTGTAGCCTCAGATTCTTTCCTGTTAAGTAAGAGAAAGATCAGATTTCTACAGAGCACAAAAAGAAAAACTGCAAATCAAATCTCACTGGTCTCAACTGCAGACATCACTAGAAGAAAAGGAGAGAGAACCAAGATGTAATCAAACAAAAATGTAATGGGAAAGAACATTTAGACATCATGAGCCACACTACTTCTTAATCTGGAATAGATGTGGAGGTGGAAGCCTGTCACAAACATGAAACATCATAAAAAGAAGCTGTTCACATTGACACCAAGCACTCAGAATCACTGGTCCATGCCATCTTTCTCTCCAAAGCTGAATGAAGAAGCCAACATTCCAAAAGCTGGATGGTTACTATTACATATCATGTGGCTTCACATAAAAAAAAAATAAAAAAAAAAAAAAAATAAAAATAAGACTAGATGAGCTAAGACAGTGGAAAAAAGAAATCGAAACAAAATTCCAAAAGGGCCCTTTCTTGGGGAACAGTTTACAAGGGTCTCTTGCAGGGTAACATAGTAAGAATAAAAACTATAATGTAGGAGGAATGAGAGACTTTCATAATTATTTAGACTAAAACACCCTGAGCACTGTTTATTAAGTCCTGATTCTGAGTATGTGACATATACCACTCTCTCTGCTGGAGACACCCCCTGGGAAACTGAAGACAGCTGAGAAAAGCACTGACAAGAGTGTGGGCAGGGTTTGAAGGAGCAATAGGGAAGCTGCAAAATCCCAGGACCAGGATTCATGCCACCCTTAGGTCTGCAGGGAACAAGAGAGGAAACAGTTGGAGACCAGAGGGAGCTGGAGCAAGATTCAGAAGCTGTTCTTTCAATACAGAAAGAACCAAATATGGAGATTTGGGGGAGGCAGATAGGGAAAGAAAGGCCTTGGTGGAGGGGATTCTTCTCCTGTCCTTCCAGGTTCCAGCCAGTGCTGCTTACCGAGAGAGGCATGGAACACAGATCTGCTGCCTCCCCTGGCACAGAGCTAGTAGAGGGGCAAACAGAGGAAGCCTGCAGTACCCACCCAGTTCCTTTGGCCTGGCTCACTTCCATAGCAATTTCCACAGTAAGCTCAAGTCTCCCCTTCCTAGAAGAACCTTCCCTTAGTCCACGGTCTCCTAAGGGCTCCTTGACTGTGCATTTACCTGCCTGCAGGCTGGCATGTAAGTCATGTCTCGTGGCACCTGCCTGTCTATGGTGGGCACCAGTGAAGAGCCCATAACAGACTCTTGGCAACCAGCTTGGCCCTGACTTTCCTGTTTCTGTCATCAAAGCCTTTCTCTTCCTCTTCCAGAAACCTCAGAATATGAAGTCAAAACCTCAGAAACATCTTGGAATCTGCCTTTAGGCTCTCATTTCTCAAATTCATAGCTGTCCAGTCAGGCAGCTCCAATTTGTGCAGTGTTTCTGATAGAAGGTCTGCCTTTGTCTCCAGCAGATCTGCTCCTAGTCCCCACTGGCGCTTATCCCTCCATGTATTTCTGACAGACTTCTGAAGATTCTGCTAAGATTGGTCAGTCCCTGCCCCAAACCCTTCACTTGTTCTTATATTTAACCTAACATTTAGCAACACCAACCATAAGCCAGGAACATTATTTAGCACTTTCCTTCCCTCACGCTTCTCATAATCCTGTCAGGAATTGTTGCCATCCATATTTTCTATGTCAGCAACAATGAGTTTGCTAATTTCCTAGTATATGTCTAGGCAGCATCAGTTCAGGCTGTGAACCTAATCCTTGGCCTACTGCTCCTGCTCATCCATGGTCTTAGTCCTTTAGGTCACTATAATGTACCTTAGACTAAGAAGCAAAAGGAATTCATTGCTTATAGCTCTAGAGGCCAAGAAGTCCAAGATCAAGATGAAAGCTCCAGCATATTTGGTGTCTGGTCAGAGCTCACTTTCTGCTTTAAAGGTGGGACCTTCTTGTTGCACCTCAGAAGTGAGAGGGGCAAAAGAGCTCCCTTAAATCTCTTATAAGAGCACTAAACCTATTCATGAAGATAGAGCCCTCATGATTTACTTAGACAAAACCTCATTTCTTTTAAGAATTTTTTATTTTATTTATTTTTTTCTTGTTTCAGAACATTTGTTTGTTTATTCATTCATTTTTATGGCTGGCTCAGCCCACCCCGAGGCCAGGGCTCACGCAGCATGCGGTGCCGGGGATCGAACCGTGGTCCCTGAAGCCTCCCAAGCTTTCCCAAGCAGGCACTTTAGACCACTGAGCCATCCCGCCGGGCCCCAAAGCCTCATTTCTTAATAATATTGCATTAAGTTTTGGGTGTCAATAGATTTCTGTGGGACACCAACACCCATATTAAACAACTGCTGGCCCCTAGGCTCAGCTAAGCCATACTGACCATATACCCTGCACAGTCATCAAACTAGACTCTTCTGTATAATTTCACAGAGCCTTATGGTTCTTGTCTTGGGGCCTTCCATGCACTGAAGACCCTCCTTCTAAGAATGTTCTACCTATCCTCAAGATTCCAAGGCTTTCTTACAAGATATTTCTGATACTCTTATCTCTGAACCTTCAGAAAACTATGCAGTTTTCACCTGGACCTGCTATGTCCAAGATTACTGTCTACTCCATCTGACCCTCCCCCACCTTCTCTTCTGGATCCATGGCATCCTCTAACCAGTCCCTGGCTCTGCTTTTGTCCCTTCTTGCCTATTACAGTTACTGCTCACTTAGCAACCAGAGGGGTCTTTAAAAAATCATGAATGCTATACTTAAAAATGGTAGTAAGAGACACACAGGGTAATGAAACAGAATAGAGAAGCCAGAAATACACACACACACACACACACACACACACACACACACACACACACACACACACACCAGATCTTTGACAAGGAAATTGAGAAAAACAATGAGGAAAGGATTCTCTTTCCAATAAATGGTGCTAGGAAAACAGAATATCCATGTACAGAAGCATGAAATTGGATCCATACACAAAATTGGACCTCTTGTACCATACACAAAATCAACTCAAAATGAATTGACTGTTCAAAGAACCAGAAACTGTAAAACTGTTAGAAGAAAAAATGGGAAAAGCTTCACATACTGGTTTTGGCAATGATCTCATGAATATACTAAAAGTACAGCCAATAAAAAAAAATAAACAGTGAGATTACATCAAACTGAAAAGATTCTACATAGCAATAATAATAATAGTAATAATAATAATAATAGTTAGCTATGAAAAAAGTCACAAAAAAGGAGAGAATATTTGCAAACCACATACCTGATAAGGTATTAATTTCCAAAGAAATATAATGAACTCAGACAACTTAATAGCAAATAAATACTGAAAATGGGCAAAGAACCTGAACATTTCTCCAAAGACAATATACAAATAGCACCTGAGATGGGGAGGTGTCCAACACAACTAATATCAGGAAAACATAAACCAAAACCACAATGAGACATCACCTCACATGCATTAGAATGGAGCACTGCCAGCGTGGTGGCGCATGCCTGTAATCCCAGCACTCGGGAGGCTGAGGCAGGAGGATTGGTGTGAGTTCGAGACCAGCCTGGGCTACAAAAGTGAGCTCAAGGCCAGCCCGAACTGTATACTGAGACCCTGTCTCAAAAAGACAAAAAAAAAAAAAAAAAAGAATGGAACACTGGTAAAGTTATGGAAGAAGTATAACCCTTGCACAGTGTTCATAGGAATCATTTTATTTCATACAACCACCATGGAAAACAGTATAGCAGCTTCTTAATTTTTTTTTTAAACAACACACTTTCTTTCTTTCTTTATAACAGCACACTTTTTTTTTCTTGTTTCAAAACTTTTGTTTGTTTGTTTGTTTATTTATTTATTTTTATGGCCGATTCAGCCTGCCCTGAGGGCAGGGCTAGCGCAGCATGTGGTGCTGGGGATCGAACCATGGTCCCTGCAGCCGCCTAAGCTTTCCTAAGCAGGTGCTTTACACCACTGAGCCATCCTGCTGGGCCCTGTAGCTTCTTAAAATAATAAATATTTTACGGTTTTGAAATTCTGCACTATATGTACTCTTACTTGTAACTGTTGTTCTATCTTTGTTTCTGCTATTTTAGTCTTTAAAAAAATGAGAATAAAATGGAAATAAATCACAATTTAAATAAAAAAAAATAAATATTTTAAAAATTACAAGTAGAACTACCATTGGGCATAGTGGCACATGCTTACCATCCCACCTATTCAGGAGAGTAAGCCAGGAGGACTGCACATTCAAACCTAGTCGGGACAACATAGTAAGACTTGTCTCAAAATACAAAATAAAAAGGGTTATGGTTGTGTACCTAGCTCAGTAATAGAGCACCTATGTGTTTGTCTGTGAGTATCTCAAAATACACACACACACACACACACACACACACACACACACACACACACAGATACCCATACAGAAATTTTCAAGAGTGATAGTAGTTCAATACCTTGGTAGTAGGGATGGTATCATGGATATGTTCAAATTCACCAAACTAAAAACATTAACTAGTTGTAGTTTTAAGATAAATCAATGTTATCTTCAGAAAACTGTGAACATTCATTTGTATGATGGTACAATTAAAAGATTTTAAACTTTTTTTTAAGCCTCAGGATCACTGAGGGTTTTGCTCTCTGCAGAGTAAATGCCTAGTATGTGCAAGGACCTAGCTTCAATCCCCAGCACCAAAAAGCAAACAAAGGAGTGCCACAATCACATCACGTCATTCCATGTGGAATGTTCTGATGGCCTCTCACTACATTCAGCACAAAAAGCCACTTTTTTTGGTCATGAACCCTAAAGTCCAGGCTGCACCACCTCAGCACCTGAGCTCCCATGGCTTCAGCTTAATACATGTATTTTAGTCACGAAGCTGCTTCCAGCTCCTTAAATGTGCTCAGCTAGCTCCCAATGAAGAGCCTTGCCCTTGCTGTTCTCTCCACTCAAGTGTTTCTCAAGCTCCTCACCCTGTAGGCTCTTCTCTCCTCAGCCCTACTTCTGCTCAGGAGCATGTTCTCTATGAGATTTTCTCTTCTCACTTTCTCAAGTAGATCTCCCACCTTACCCAACACCTAATTCTTTCTTCAGAACTTTTTATCACTAACCCAATATTATTGCTACCAATGATTATTCATCATTCCTTATCTGTCTTTAATTTTTCCTCCAATGGAAGACTGGTATTACAGTTTGGACCTGAAATGTCCCTTAAAGGCCTGTATGTCAAAAGCTTGGTGCTACTGGAAGGTTGTGGAACCTTTGTGAGGTGGGGCCTAGTAAGAAAAATGTCAAAGAGGAGTGTACCCCTGACAGACATAATAGGACCTCAGCCACTTCCTCTTCTTTGCCTCCCAGCCACCATAGGGTGAGAAGATTCCCCTCTAAATCCTCTTGCTATGATAAACTATGCTACCATAGAACCAAAAGCAACATAGCCAAGTGACAATCGATGGAGACATCTGAAACCATAAGTCAAAATAAACGTTTTCTCTCATTCAGTTGATTATTTTGATATTCTGTTATAGTAACTGAAAGCTAACTAATATAGGTGGTGATGGCAGGGCCAGGCCTCTCGTTCACCACAGTGTTCCTGGCACACACTAGATACGCAACACATATTAACAAATATTAGATCCTGCCTTTCACAGAGGACATAGATATAGGCATCTCCCTGCTCTTGCTCCACCCAGTCATGGAGCTCCTAAAAGGTAGACAGAATAGGACACTGCCAATATGAGGCACTCACCAAGAAGGTGCTAAATTAATACAAAACATGATTGAAAGTAACGACAGCCCTTTTCCTGTGAGACTTATGTGTGTCACTAAACAACTGCAAAAAAACACTCAAACATCTTCTGCATTCATAAACCCATTGATAAAAATATAGAGCTTTCCAGACGATTACCTGGCAAAAAAATGTTTATGTTGATATTTAATTATTCATATTATAAAACTTAATCCCATTAATTTAAGTACAGGCTTGGAAAACAGTTCCTAAAATTACACACCACTAAGTCTCTAAATTTTTTTAAAATTTTATTTATTATTTTTATTCTTGTTTCAGAACCTGTGTTTGTTTATTCACTCATTTTTATGGCCAGCTCAGCCCGTCCTGAGGGCAGGGCTAGCGCAGCATGTGGTGCCGGGGATCTAACCGCGGTTCCTGAAGTTGCCCAAGCTTCTCCAAGCAGGGGCTTTAGACCACTGAGCCATCCCGCCGAGCCTCAAGTCTCTAAATTTTTTTTTTTTTTTTTTTTTTTTTTTTTTGTCTTTTTGAGACAGGGTCTCACTATGCAGTTCAGGCTGGCCTTGAGCTCACTTTTGTAGCCCAGGCTGGTCTCGAACTCGCGTCAGCCTCCCAAGTGCTGGGATTACAGGCGTGCACCACCACGCCCAGCTAAGTCTCTAAAATTAATCTGCAGTTTCATCTAGTTTCCTGAACTTCTTTCTGAAGGATAGCTTTTAAAATTTTTGGTACACATTGTAGTTTCAAGTCCTAGTAAATAACACTTCACACATTTATGATGTAAGATTTAACCAGACAGTATTACGTGAAGCCTAGTAAATTTATATTAATGGGTACTTTGTAAAGTAGAAGCTGATGGTAATCACTCATGTAGAGAACCAAAAATTTAAACTACTTTCTTTTCTAGATAATCTTCTGTTTGTTCCTGAGGCCCTTCTATCAGGTGGGTCAAAGGGCAAAGCCTATGAGGTCAGTGGCACAGCTTTCTGAGGCAATAATTAGTTCTGTCTCATTCTGTTGTATTTCCTCTTAGGAACAATGCAAGAACTGCAGGGTATGCTGCTTCACCCACCCAGCAGAAATCCTGTGTCCTCTACCACCAGGCTTCTGTGTACTTGAACTATGGAGACTCTCCAGGGCAACAAAGCCTGGCCCTCAGGTCTGCAAAGCAGAAATGCAAGAAAGGACTCTAAAACACAAGAGCCCCACCCATGGGTGGAGAGGCCTATCTCTAACCACATCCACTACCCTCCTCTTCCATCACTGGCCTTCTGACCACAGGAAGAGAGCAGCAAGGCAGAGCCAGCACAGCTCTGCAAACTCAGGAGAAGCAGCCCCTGTATGCCACTTGCTAGCTCTACAACTCACACTAACTATATTACCTTAGACCCTGCACAAGAAACCACATTTCTCATAGGAATCATTCCACAAATCTTATAGAAACAGCACTTTAACTTATAAAAAGGGAAGAATGGTGAAATTACCCTGCATCAGTCCCACCTTTAATTCATCTCTTCCACCTTCACAGAGAGTATAAGCCCTCCAGCCACTGAGCTCAGAAGACTGGATTTTCTCAAATGACTCATTCCCCTCTAATACTTAATTACAACTAATTTCTCTTCCTCCAGAAAGATATGTGCTCTTCTCTATTAGCTCCTCCCCACTCATTCATGCCCTACATCAAAGGTAGGATACTGTCAGGCTGCCAAGGAAGGGTTCATCTGACAAATATGCAAGCTATTTTGCTTGATTCCTGACTGTGTTTGTGTGTTGATAGAGACAAGCAATTTAAGAACAAAAGTACATTTGAGCTTGGTGCAATTTAGACCTTTAGCATGCAGGAGAAAACAAGGCTGAACTCTAGCTCATCTCACTTTCTGCTCCAAGATGGCAGTCTTCTCTTTTTACATGATACTTTCAGAGTCATATGGTCTCTGATAAGTTCATAAAAGGACTCCCATCATGTAGAGATTGGTTTTCTACAATGACATGGCTATGTTCTGCAAAATACAAAAGCCTAAGCCATGTAGGCTTGAAGAATTCAGAGTAGAGAGTCTCAACTGGACCCAACCACGAGGAGTACTGTGTCCTAGATATATGGACAGGTCAGTGGCAAGGACCTAAAAGTCTGTCTGTCTGAGGAAATGAAGAGGCTCCCAGAACTCTCACCCTCGGGGAAAACAGGTAGGTAGAAACAGAGCCATTAAGGCAATGCTATAATAGCTGTTGAGGAAATTTCTATTTCCTCAAGAAATTCTAAGGTCTCCCACCATATTTACTGTGCCTTCTGAGGTTTATTGAAGATTTACCATTCTGGCCCCTCAAAGTTACAAAGTTGTTGCTGAGGAGCCTCCCAGAAGAATTTTCATCCTAGGATAAAACAGGTAGGTAGGAATTGGGCCATAAAGACAATGCGGAAATAACAGTGACCGTGCCTAGGGTGGTGGAGGTAGCAGCCTATCATGGGCAGGTTTCCATCTGCAGCTCCAGAAGCTGTGCAGATGGGTCTGCAGGACTGGGGGCAGTAGGCACAGTGGCAGCAACCAGGTCAAGAAATGTTGTGGCTAGGAACAGAAGGGAGAGGTTGCATGGTGGTGGAGCCTGTTAATTAACTTCACTCCTTCAGACCACCAAGGAAAAATGAAGGGAAGACAGAGTTCAGGAGCTTCTATAGGTGCAGAGTATGCATGAACAAAATCTGGATTTTCTCTTCCTGGGATCCAGCTCACGTCTGCATGGTCAGCTTGGGCACCCAGAGTCATGAGGGACATCCCCCATTTAACAGGGAAGGTCCCTATCCTCACACATGCTGTGGGTGTCTGCCATTGTTCAGAGGGCTGAGAGAGTTCTGGATTCCTTTATTGTTACCGGATTAGGTTAAATCACTGAATGCAGCTGATTTCTCTTTTGTTCTCACATTCCTGAAATTTTCTTTTCTAATCCACAGGCTTCAGCTACCTTCCTGTAGTGCCAGCTGGCTAATGAAAACAACTGCTGTGCTTTGCAGGGTTAATTTATTCAGTGCCTGCAATATGCCCTCTCCCTCCTTAGCATCAAATGCTTTGGGTATTGTGTTTTAAATATATACAAGAACCACAAAGATGAAGGATAATTCTGCAGGCTGCTCTTGGAATCCTTGTTATGACACATTCAGTGCAGTCCTCAGGAGTAATGCCACAAGGAACAGCAAGGCCTGCAGCCACTATGGGATCTAGACCTTGGTGAGGTACAGAACAGTTATGTAATAGCACCATGGCTGCCCATTAAAGAAGGGCTTTTTATGGTACAGATGTGTCTTACTGTTAAAGGAGAAAGACAGCTCCCTCCTGGCCTTCAAAGATTAGGAGATGAGCTATACTACATAGTAACCCTTTCCTCCTCTTTGTTTTGGTATAAAGAAGGTTGAGAGCTCCCTACTGTTCTACCTACTCCTACCCACCTCACATACAGACAGATTCTCAGGCGTAGCAAATGCCAAACAGCTTCTAGGGCACAATGATTTATCCTCCAGCCTTCAAGCCTCCTCAAGGCCATGCAAGCCCAGAACAATAGGCTTCCAGGGCCTGAGTCCTGCTGCCTACCTAACTCCCTCTGTGCTGCAGACTGTGTTCCTAGTCACCCATCTCTGGAGAATAGCCCTGCTTTGACAACCACAGTGAGTGGCAACAGCACCCTGCATACAGACTCAATAGCATTCTCTACACAATGGAATGTTCCATTCACTTGCTTTTTTCCCTATCCACCAGCCCAGATAACCTGAAAGGAAAGACTGTTTCATTTCCCTCTGATTCTGTGGAGTGTGTGTGTGTGTGTGTGTGTGTGTTTCATAATAAGTGTGAAAGATGAATCTTGGTCTTAAATGTAAAACTTAAGATTAGAAAATGTCCAACAGAGAACAGAAGATCTTTCTGGGTTTTTTTTTTTTTTTTCTACTAGGGATCGAACTCAGAACTTTGCACTTGCCAGGTAGGGTCTTGTTGCCACTGAGCTATCTCCCCAGCCCCAGAAGAAAATCTTTGTGATCTTTATTTAGGCAAAAGTTTCTTTGATTTAGGTCACAAAAATCTAAAGAATTTATAAACTCAATAAAAAATAAGCTAGTGGGGCACAGGCTTATAATCCCAGCACTCAGAAGCTGAGACAGGAGGATTACTGCAAACTCAAAGCCAACCTGGGCTACATTGTGAGTTTAAGTCCCGCTTGAGTTACACAGCAAGACCCTGTCTCTAGAAAACAAAATAAATAAATAAATAAAATAATAATCATAGCTCAGTGGCTTAAACGCTTGCCAAGCGCAAGTTCCTGAGTTCAATCTCTGGTATGGCAAAAAAAAAAAGGAAAAAGAAAAACAAAAGACACAGTTCAATAAAAAATGGATAACAATTTAAACATATGTACATGAAAAGATGCTTGACATCTTTAGTCATGAAGAAAATGCAAACTGAAACCATAAGGAAATATTATAATACACATATTAATACAAAACTTAAAGCAAATAAAGTACTATCAAGGACATGAAACTCTTAATACATTGCTGGTAGAAATAAAACATGATAGCTCAGAGAACTAAAGTCCCTGCTTAGACAGACACAGGGGCTGGAAGTTCAGAGGGGTTTGATCACCGGCCTGCCATGCTGGCCCTAATCCAGGGGGTGAATTGAGACAGGGTTTGAGACTGGGTGTGGTGGTATAGGCCTGTAATCCCAGCATTTGGGAGGCTGAAAAACATGAAGGATTACTACAAGTCTGATCTGTGTAGTGAGACCCTGCAGACCCTATACTAAATACATAAAAAAAGAGAAAAGAAAATGTTATACCTATTTTGCAAAGCAGCATTGCACTTCTTTAAGTCATATGTGTTCTTATACAACCCTGTAAAACCATTCCTCACTATTCAAAAAAAAAAAAAGATTAAATTCATGTAAATATCTGTAATGTTGCTGTTCTTGGTACCTCAAGTTATCACAGCAAAATCTAGAAACAACCTAACTACCTTCATTGATGAGTGGGTAAACAAACTGTGAACTATTGAACAATGAAAAGGCTGGGATACTTATGTATATATATCCTTTTTTTTTTTTTTTTTGAGACAAGGCCTCACTAGGAGGTAGCTCAGGCTGGCCTTGAGCTCATTACATAGCCCACCCTGGCCTCAAACTCATGGTGTTCCTCCAGCCTCACCCTTCTAAGTGCTGGGATAGCAGCAGTGTACCACCACAATGGGCTGAAAGGGCTGTAGTTATAGCTTCATGGTAGAGCTTTTGCTCACTTAGCACGTGCGATGCTTCAGTTCAATCCTTAGCAGAGGGGGATGGGCAGAGATGGACACAGAGACAGAGGAGGGAGGAAGAGCAGAAAAAGGAACAAGAAGAGGAGGCAAAAGAAAACAAAGGAGTGGGCAGGAGAGGAAAGGAAAGCAAAGGAAAATCTTTGAAATGATGACTGCGCTTAGTACCTTGAGCTGATGATTACACTCTGAAACATCTCATTGTACTCCACAATTTTTTTTTTTTTTTTTTTGTATTTTAGGGAAGGGTCTACAGGGTATTCAGGGTCTTAACAGTAGATTGGACTCATCGTAATCTGCCTGTTTATAGCCTCCCTAGAGCTGGGATTATAGGCTGTGCCACCACACAGTCTCAATTGCTGTCTCAGCATGCCCCATGGGCAGGGCCAGCACAGCAGATCTGGGGATAGAACCTTCAGCCCCAGCAACTGTTTGGAGGCACTTTAATTTGCTGAGCTATTCCTCCGGCCCTAATAAGTATAATTAGTAAATGTCAGAAAAGGGGCTGTGGCCATAGCTCAGTGATAAAGCATGAATTTAGCATGCATGAAGTCTGATCCTCAACACCACAAAATAAAACATTATGATGTATAAAAATAAATTTTAGTCTTTTTTGAACTGGAAATTGAACATAGTGCTTGTCAGGCAGGCACTGTGCCACTGAGTTATATCCCTGACCTTATAATAAAATAAACTGTTTAAATTTTAAAAAGAATGAATTATTACTATATACAAAAATAGATGAATTTTAAGTGTGCTGTGCTAAATGAGTGAGGCAAACTTAAGGGTGCCTACTAGATGCCTAAACTGTATCCATCCTTCAAAGCCCAAGCTTAATGTTACTTTTCCCTATAATCTCCTCTGACTACTATCTCCCCATACACACAACACAATGAAATAATCTGATATGTCTCGAAATTCTAAATACTTTATCTATGTTTTTCTTACATTCATTGTCTTCTTTTGTATGATAGGGATGCAAATATCCTATTTCTCAAACTAATTGTAAATGCCAAATCTGATTCACCTATGTATTTGGGTACAGAATCTAGACCAATGTCCATGTATGGAAAGTAAGCAGACACTCTCACTTTCCACAGGTAATGAAAAATTAACTGGGCAGGGTGACCTGCAGCCGATAAAGTTAGTGTGGTCAGCACTTAGAACAATATAGACCAAGAATTTAGACTTGATGGTCTATTGGTGATATTTCAAGTGAATGAATGAGTGCATGGGTGAATGAATACAAAAGGATAGAGATCAAGGGTAGAAAGAAAGCCACTAAAGCCATGATGCACGAGATAGAAGGATGCTGGAGGGAAAATATAATACTTAAGTGAGACTCCTATTGGCCAAATTGTATGCCTCCGTTATTTACAATTTGAAGCCCTAACTCCCAGTACTTCAATATGACTGGTATCCATATAATAAGAGACTGGACACCAACAGTACACACAGATGGAAGACCATATGAGGACACAGCATGAAGATGCCCTCTTGCCAGAAAAGGAAATAGTTCTCTGAGGAAATCAACCCTGTTGACAGCTGGATCTAGGACTTTTGGCTTCCAGTACTGTAAGAGCAAAAACAAAACAAAACAAACAAACAAAAAACCAAAGTGCATAGTGTTTAAGATGCTCGTTCTGTATTTCATTATGCTAATTCTAGGAGCCTAATTACACTCTAGAGATTTTGAGCTGTGGACACTATAAGAATGAAGATTCTTGATGAGTAGAGCACACTTAGCAGCAGACAAGGGGCAATACCAGAGTGTAGGTACAGGCAGGGGCAACGACATGGCGTGGGCACTGGAGTGACTTAGCAATGAATTGGAACTACAGAATTCAGTGCAAAACAGCCCTGGTAAAATGTTGCCGAGGTCAGAATGGCCGGTTATGTGGTTAGATTCTACTCCGTAGGAAAGAGCACTTGTACTACTACCTATGACAGAAGGAAACAGGTAGTAGCCTATAAACGTGACAGCCAAAGGGGTCTGGAAGTTGGCCAGCTGCTGTCACTGCAGTGCTAAGGCTAGGCTAGGGGACACCTGCAGTGGCTTTCTGTGGGAAACTCAGGACCTCAGCCTGGCTCTCATGAAGTTAAGAGTGTCAATCAGAGCAACAAACATAACAGGCACCAGTATCGGTTCTACCTCCAAGATTGACCTCAAATTCACTTGGATCATTTTTCTGGATGCTACTACCACCCCCTAATTGATTTCTATCTTCCTGCTCATCCCTCTGTCACTGCCCAGCTAATTTTTTCACTCTAATGGCAATGATTCCTTTAGGACATAGGTCAGATTTATCACTCTCTTCATCCAGCAGCCCCCCAGTGGGCCCCCACATTCCTTAGAACAAAAATCCAGCTCCTGAGTCAGGCTCACAAGCACCCCTTGTATCGCAAGTCTTGGGACCTCTTTTCTTCAGTCCTTGTGCCTTCCTACACTGGGAGTGTAAAAGTCAGGCCCAAATGCTGTCATGGGAATTCACTTGTTTATACAATCAAATATGTGAGGACTGTTTGATTCTCTTGTTTGCTCCACAAATTGCTTTGGACCACCTCTTATATTTCAGGCACTGTGGTAGCCACCAAGATATATGAATGGGGAAAAGCAAATGCCCTCCCTCCCTACCTGGGATTCATGGTGCAGTGTAGGGAACTACCAATTAGCCACTAGAATATAAGAGCCCAGTAGTGCAAACGTTAGAGGGGACAGGAACGGACTTCCGGTGATGTCCTAGGATAATAGGAATTAACGTGGTGAAAAGGAAAGAAGATATCTACAGACAGGAAATAGCAAAGGAAGGAGACAGTGTGGCAGAAAGTGGAAAAGCAAATCCATGAGAATTAATGTTCCTGCACTGCAAAACTGACACTTCAATTGGATCCTGGAAAAGGGCCCTCTTTACCATTCTTATTTTCCCTGGATTCACCAGCTTCCCCCTCCCCCCTTTTTGGCCAAGGAGATGACCAAATCTCTTAGCAGCCCAAGCCACTTCACCAAAGCTTCTGTGTTGCCTTTCTCCATCCTCCTTCCCACGGAGGTTCCTAGGCAGCACTACTAAAGCCAGGGTGGCTCCTGTACTAGTGAGACCTCATCAAGAAAGGAGACCCACCAGCGGTCCCAGTAGGAGGTGCATCCCCTGGAGGTCTTCAAGCTCCCAGGCTCAGAGACTTATTTATAATACTTACCTCCTCTGCACATAATAGAACAAAATATATAAATGCCCTACAGTTTCTCACTCTTTCTGTTATCTCTTTCCTGCAGTGTCTCTCCTGAATTTGCTGACAATAGAATCATTTTCTGCTTGCTAAATATCAAACTTAGTACATTTCTTTCCTCTCATGTAAATGACATCCCATATGATCAAAGCTACCTACGATGTGCATTTTAAACCATATTAAAGAGCTCTTTGCCTTCATTACAGGCTTTTACATTTTTAAATAATTTGGCATAGTTTCATTTTCATTGTTTTTTACAGTAAAGCATAGCATTTCCTTTTAAAATATATCAATTGTGTAAGTAGATTTTAGGGCATTTAATAAGTGTCAGTAGTTGGTCATGGCAACAATTTGTGAAAAGAGGAATTAAGTGACTAAAATCTGGGAAACAATGGCCCCAGTGAAAGGAATGAAGGACTGGCAGTAGGGGTCAGAGAAGGCAGGAAAACAGGAGAAATAGAAGCTATGGAATTATGTAAGATAAGGCAAGAAGGTGACTAAACATGGGCAGGGGGTTCACTGAGCAGCCTTATGGGAGATGCTGACATTTCCTGCAAGCTTCTTGGGACAGTCAGGTTTCCTTGTCTTCCTGACCTCCCATCCAAAGGAGCCTTTCCTGTAACTCTGGAATATAACACCCACCCCCATGGCAGCTGCATAGCCATGATCACAATCATGACACGATTCCTTAGAGTGCTTACTGTCCTTTCTCCACTAGCAGGTGGGTTCCCTGGCAGACTCATTCTCTCTCACTCTCCCTTATTTCCCCAGGGCTTTGCACACTGCCTGGTGTGACTAGACACTAGCTGGGTGTATGGATACTATGATTAGGATATGGTCTGAATATGTCCCCTGAAGGTTCATGCACTTGAAGCTTGGCTCCCAGTGTGATGGTGTTGAGGTTGTAGAACCTTCATGAGTTGGGGCCTAGTAGGAGGAGACTCGGTCATTGGGAGTGCCACCGGGAAAGTAATGAATGTAGTTCCCATGGGACTCCAGTTAGTTCTTTAAGAGGTTGTTATAAAAAGAGAAAATTAAGGGCTGACAAGAAAGCTCAGCAGACTAAACATCTGCTTAGGCAAAAGCAGGGATGGGGGTTCAATCCCCATTAGCACATCTGCACTGGGGCACACTAAGCCGGCCAGAGTCAAGTGATGGCACATGCCTGTAATCCCAGAATGGGGGAGGCTGAAAACAGGAGGATCACTGAGTCCCAATTTTAAATGACAGAGAGAGAGAGAGAGAGAGAGAGAGAGAGAGAGAGAGAGAGAGAGAGAGAATCGATCCCTGACCTTCTCTAGCTTCCCATCTCTCCATGTGCTCTCCCACTCTCCCTCTCCCAGGTACTCCCACCATGATGCCATCTGCTAAACTGCGACATTCCCAAAGAGGTCCCTCACCAGTAGCAGAGACCAGCACAGAGAACATCTAACCTTGGATTTTCCAACTCCAAAAATGGGAGCTAAATAAGTCTCTCCTTTAAAAATAAAGTACTTAAGCAGGAAAGAGACTCGGCAGTCTAAGTGCCTGCCTGGCAAGCACAAGGACCTTGTTTAATCCCTGGTACTGTATGCCATGCTGGCCCTGGAACCTCAGATGCACTGAAGCCAGGTGAGGTGGTACAGGCTGAGACAGGAGGATCACTATGAGTCTGAACTGCATAGTGAGACCCTATACTGAATAAATAAAAGATTTTTTTAAAAAAAATAAATGAAATAAAGTACTTAGTGCCAGGTATTCTGTGATAGCAATAGAAAATGGACTAAGAAACTGGATAAAGGGCTATTTTGAATTATAGACAGCAGCTGTTAAATACAGAGACAAGGAACACGATGACATTAGAAGTATCTATGAGCCCAGCAGGTGGACACGCCTCACAAAGCCTGAAAACCAGACCAGGGGCTGGAAAGAGGTCAGCATCTAACAATAAAACAGTTTTTCTTCCAGGTTTCTTGTGTTGAGTTTTCTCAGCAAAGTCCTTGCTTTTACCCCCGGAAATTTAAGTTCAAAGAATTTTTTTGAAAATTAAATTAAATTAAAAATTCTCTGGGGCCTGGCAGGATGGCTCAGTGGTCTAAAGCACCTACTTAGGAAAGCATGGGCGGCTGCAGGGACCATGGTTCGATCCCCGGCACCACATGCTGCGCCAGCCCTGTCCTCAGGGCAGGCTGAGCCGGCCATAAAAATAAATAAATAAACAAAAGTTCTGAAACAAGAAAAAAAATTAAAAAAATAAAATAAAATAAAAAACTTAAAAAAATAAAAATTCTTTAAAGATTTTTAAAAATTTATTTATTTATTTTTCCTGTTTCAGAACTTTTGTTTGTTTATTTATTTATTTTTATGGCCGGCTCAGCCTGCCCTGAGGGTGGGCCTGGCGCAGCATGTGGTGCCAGGGATCGAACTGTGGTCCCTGCAGCCACCCAAGCCTTCCCAAGCAGGCACTTTAGACCACTGACCCATCCCACCAGGCCCCTCTTTAAAGAATTTTTAAACACTGCCTCCTAAATGCTCCCTGTTCTGAAAATTTAGCATCTACTAAGTCCTGAGTTTCCACACCTGGAATCCTTGTCCAAAAATCTTTTGTTTAGGCCTGGAAAAGTGCCTGTTCCCTGATTTACATTACAAAAATATACAAATACAGACTCAGAAAAAATGTAAACACAACAGTGTATTTAATAAGGTGAGAAGGCCACCTTGCCGTCATTCTACTTCTTTCCCAAAGGTAATGAAGTAAATAGACTGACCTTACACAGCTGGTACTTTCTAAAAATGGATTTTTATGTACCTACAAATAAAAATATTTTTGTGTACGTTAGGCTTGTTAATATAAACAACAAGTGGGAACATAAATGTGACTATACCATTTATTTATTTATTTTTTATTTATTTTTTATTTTTTTTTTTTGTGGGACCAGGGTTCAAACTCACAACCTTGCACTCGCCCAGCAGGCACTTGTGCCTTGGAGCTATCTCCCCAGCTCCCTCATTTATTTAAAAATATATAGTTTCTTTTTTTTTCTCTTGTATCTTTATTTTTATTCTTTTGATACAAGGTCTTACTGCTCAGTGCTTACTTGTAGTGATTCTCCTACCTCAGCCTCCCCAGAGCTGGGATTACGGGCGCATACCACCACACCCACTTGCAGTGGCCAGCATGACTTCTGGTGCCAGGATCAAACTTGGGACCTTGAGCTTGTCAGGAAGGGGCTTAGATACATCTATCTTCCCAACCCACACAGTGGTTTTTAAGACATATCTAAGGTATTCATATTTTATATTTTGATAGACTTTATTAATTTCCTATATAAAAAAACTTCATTAACTTTTGTCCTATTGTGATTATTAGTGCTCATCTCCATATGTTCTTTGCCTCCTGGATTTTGCTTACATTTTCATTTTTTTCCCAATCTACTGCATGGGAAATGATATTTCATTAGCACTTGCACTTGCATTTCCATGCTTAATACTGTGGCTGAACTACCATTCTATTTCCTCTTCTGGGAATTGCCTCCTTATAATCTTTGTCCATTTTTGTTTATCTTTTTCCTAATCGGTTTTGTGGGAATTCTTCACATACTGTGGATCGCAGTCTTTGAGAATCTTTGTGTGTATTTCTGTCTACCACTTGTCTGTCTTTACAGTGTACCAAGCTTTTAATGTACATAAAAATGTGTCACTATTTCCTTTTATGGCATAGGACGATCTTCCCTGCATACCAAGATGTCATACAGGTATAGAATGATACACTTGCTACATGATATGTATTTGAAATACATATATATTTGTACTTCAAATACCCTAAACACATCTACATACATTACTTTTTCTAATGTGTGTATTAATTTAGCTTTCATTTTGTCACTCTGAAAACATCATGGGATAAATACCATTTTACAGGCAATAAGACTAAGGGACAGAGAAGTTCATTAAGGCTGAACAATCTGTCTCCTGTGTTCAAGGTCTTATCCAATACATTAGTCTGACTGAATATTACTCCATACAACTCATTCTGCCTACATTTTATAAAAGCAATATAAATTAACACAGTGTAATATCTTAATAACACAGAAGTATAAGACTTCTATGAGGGCCCGGCAGGACGGCTCAGTGGTTTAAAGCACCTGCTTGGGAAAGCTTGGGTGGCTTCAGAGACAGCGGTTCGATCCCGGGCACCACATGCTGCTCCAGCCCTGCCCTCGGAGCGGGCTGAGCCGGCCATAAAAATGAGCGAATAAACAAATAAAGGTTCTGAAACAAGAAAAAAAATAAATAAAAAAAAAGACTTCTATGAATAAACCAGATATTCAAGAATATCATCTAACACAGAATAGTAGAATACATAAAAAGATAAAATTATAAAATATTAGAAAACAGGACAATTGCTTGATCATCTGGAAGAGCAATTTAGTTTTATCTTTGCAGAATCAGTTTAAATATACTTCTTATATTATCCATCAAGGTAAATATTAAAAGGAAATAAATTCCTTAAAAGAGAACTAGGATCTCTAAGAAGCACCAGATAAAGGATAGACTTGACTGTGGAAAAATGTTAAGTGGGTGCACATTCTTTTAAAAATGCTTATACTAGGACTGGCAAGATCGCTGAGCGAACTAAGTGTCTGCTTAGTCAAGCACAGGGACCAGGGTTCAACCCCAGGCACCACATGCTATGCCAGCCCCACCTCTAGGCTTGTTGAGCTGGCTACCAAGACAGGACATGGTGGCCACACCTGTAATCCCAGGCACGCTGAGGAGCCTCGAAACAGGAGGATCACTATGAACCTGAGTTGCATAGTGATACCCTGTACCAAATACATTAAAAATCACCATTACCATCATCATCATCATCATCATCATCATCACCCTCATCATCATCATCATCCTTATATTTATTTAGGGGTTGAACCCAGAGCTTTGCACATCCTAGGCAAGCACTCCACCACTGAGCTACCTTCCCAATCCTAAAAATTCATTTTTAAGAGGCAAACAATAAACTGGAGAAAATAACTGACATAAAAAAAATGGCAAATATCTTATTAAAAAGTCATATCAATTAGCAAAAGAAAGGATTATGGTCTTTAAAAAATGATCAAGAGAGAAATTATAACATATAAGCAAGTGTATGAGGAAATGTTCTAACTACATTGAGAAAATGCAAAATTATTAAAAAAAAAAAAAAAACATGTTGTTTTGTCTGTTACTCTCCCCACCCTGTCCTGTCCACTAGGGGAATAGATGAACTTAAAATGGTTCTCTCTCCCACAATGTGAATAAAAAGTAACACAACAGCACATACTAAGCACCACTGAAAAGTTTATGTCCAGGCTCAGAGTAGTTCAGTAGTATAGGCCCTGTTTAGCACAAAGCCCTGGGTTCAATTCCCCATGCTCAAGCACATGTGCACACACACACACACATACACACACACACACACACACACATTCTTTCATCCAGTAATCCTACATCTCCAAATCTACATATATAACTTTAAAACATAGCTTTATGGCCAAAGATAGGTACTAAAGCATTATTTGTAACAGCAAGAAACAAAAAGTAAACTTTAAGAACAAAGAATATTTCATTTATGGGTCAGTCACTTAATGTAGCCTTATATATTATTTTTAAAAATTGTGGGGTTGGGGAGATAGTTCAATAGAATATGCACCTGCCTGGCAAGCACAAGGTCAGTCCTGAGTTCAATCCCTGGTATCACAAAAATACATAAATAAATAAAAATAATAAATAATTTATGGTAGCTGATGCCTATAATTCTAGTACTCAGAAGACTGAGGCAAGAGGATCATAGTGAATTTGAGACCAGCCAGGGCTAGTAGTGAGCTCAAGTCCAACCTAAGCTTCATAGTGAGACCCTGTCTCAAAAGGCAAAAAAATTAAAAAAGAATTATAAAACTGCACAATAAAATTTTTAAAATTCTTATGCTAGAAGATTTAGCTGTATTAAGTAGAAAGAAGTGACATACATATTTGAAAAATAACATTGAAATGAGCTAAAAACTTTTTTAAAAAATGCTTTAGGGCCAGCAAGATAGCTCAGTGGACTAAGTGCCTGCTTTGGCAAGCACAGGGACCAGGGTTCCACACCTGTCCCACATGCCATGCAGGCCCTGCCCCCAGGGCACACTGAGCCATTAACTGAATCTGGGTGCAGTAATCCTGTAATCCCAGCACTGGGGAGGCTGAAAGCAGGAGGATCACTGGGAGTCTGAGCTGTATTAAGAAAAGGTTATGAAAAAAATAAAAAAACACTTTAAATAAAAGTTTGGAATGGTTTATTTTATATTCCTCATCTACCTTACAGAGTTTCTCTGTTTAGACAGTACTTGACATGTTAACTCACTTGCCAAAGGGAAGATTAAAGTAAGTGGAACAAACCTACCCTACAAAAGGAGCACGAAAAAGTACAGTCTGCCAAACAGAGTTGCAAGGAAACGAACAGCCATGTTAATAAATACCGTAGCTGAAACAGCAAATATAGGTCTCCACCTTTGCTTTCTACTTAGAAGTTGGTAAGAGGATGTCACCTTTTCCAAGTAAACTTAAAATATGGGCTTCCTGCTTTACAGAGCTAGATGTGTCATTCTAATCAAAAATTAGAGTTACTGGGAAGAGGAAATCAAAAACAAAAATCTTAATTTCTGGAAAAATACAGTAGTTAGCAAGAGATGTCAAAGTACCTTGAGCCTTTTGAGCCAGTGTGGCAAATACAGTCTAAACAGAAACTGTGTGACAGATAACTTCTGAGAAAAGCTGCTATAGTCATCATTGCTTTGAAATTCTGCCATGTGGGGCTTCTTCTTCTTCTTCTTCTTCTTCTTCTTCTTCTTCTTCTTCTTCTTCTTCTTCTTCTTCTTCTTCTTCTTCTTCTTCTCCTGCTCCTCCTCCTCCTCCTCCTTCTCCTTCCCAGGCTAGTCTCAAACTCACACCAATCCTCCTGACTCAGCCTCCTAAGTGCTGGGATTATAGACGTGTGCCACCATTCCTGGCTTACCCTT
>PVJA010029371.1:0-27204 GCA_004027025.1 Myocastor coypus
GAATAAGAGTCATGTCAGCCATAAGTCAATACATTTCAATTATAACCATCAATGTAAATGGACTCAATTCTCCAATTAAAAGAAGTAGACTTGCAGAGTGGATAAGGAAACAGAGCCCAACAATATGCTGCATACAAGTATAGCTAATGACCAAAATTAGGAGCAGCATCTCAATTTTTTCCTGTTAACTATTTCTAACACCCAGGTGAGTATCACAAAATAAAACTCGAAAATTTAAAGGCATGTTTTATTTGCGGTGAAGCTCCTACACAGTGGAAGTAATAGATACCAAGAAATTCATTTTTATGTCATCTTTGCTTGTACATTTGTTATTAGGTTGAATGAATAATTTATATAATCTTACATATCTAGTGAATACTGATAACTGAGAATACATATTTGTTTTTATTTAAATCATTGATGCCAAAGTGGGCTTGTTTATTAAAGATCTACTCATGCAAATTTAGATAATATTTGTATTATTTTCTCCATTTTGGGGAGTTTTAGAAATAAATCAATATATAAGTATGTATTTCTAATCAACTTTGAAAGGTACTGCTCTTGGTATTTTAGTACTGAAGTGAGTAACATTATCTGAATATAGAATATCAATCACCAATACATAAGATAAATACATATTTGAATGTATATAAACCTTGTAGCATTCATCCATAATTTTCGTCATGATTTAAGTAAACACAGTACAGTAGAGATGACCCCAACTTACAGTGGCATGATTTATGACTCTTAAGCTTGATGATGGCAGGAAAGCAGTACACTTTCAGTAAAGTCATATTTTGAATTTTTATCCTTTTCTGGCCTAACAAAATGCAGTGGATGCTCTCTTAAGCTGCTAGGCAAAGGGCCAGCCAAATAGCTCAGCAGATTAAGGTGCCTGCAAGGAGGTGCAGGGGCTTGAAGGAGTGGGTTCCATCCTTGGGCCTGCAGAGCCAGCCCAGCCCCTGGAGCACACTGAGAAGACAATTGAGACTGGGTGTGCTGCCTGTAATCCCAGCTCTTGAGAGGCTATCAATAGGCAGATCACTACCAGATTGATCTAGTAGTGAGACCCCGAACACCCTGTGGACCCTTTCCTAAAATATGAAAAGCAAAAAAGATGCTAGGCGAGGGCCGAGGACATAGCTCAGTGGCATGAGCATCTGCCTGGCAGGTGCAAGGTCCCAAGTTCAATCCCTAGTACCACAAACACACAGACACACACACACACACACACACACACACACACACACACACAAAGATGCTAGGCAATAGCAATAGCAGAAACACATAACGACAAGGGTAAATACCCCATATGCTATAAAGCCCTATGTAAGCTAAGCTAGAATATTCAGTAGGTAAAGTACATCAAATGCAACTTTGACTCACAGTATTTTCACCTTACAATGGAGTTTATGTGAGTATAACTCCATCATAACTTAATTATCAGATAGAAGAAAGTTACTAGTTATGTCTTATTTATAATTTTATCTGAATAGTTTTTCTAGCAAATGGGAAAATTTGAGGTTACCTACTCAATTGGAACACTAAAACTTTCCACCAATATTTGGAGAGTAGAGTTTTGCAGCTTTCTCTTTCCCAGTAAATAGCTTCTTCGGGGTGCTTGAGTTCTTTGAAAGGCTCTGACAGGGGCAGGAGTCTAATAAGCCAATGACTACGAGAGTGTGCAGCAGGAAGGCCAGTATCTGGCGGGGTGTACGAGACAATAGAGGAGGTGCGGCCTGCAAGAGAATGCAATAAAGGATTCAGCACTACTGAGGGGAGGACTGAGGGTGGTGACAGGAAGATGAAGGAGCAGAAATAAATGGCAAAGGAGAGGTCTTAGATGAGATAGGTAGGACAGACTTTAGCTTCTCAAAGAGACATGTGAAGCAAATCATGCAGCAAGAAAAGAAGTGGACAGGTTTGATGGAGCATACAGTCAGATGGTCTCGAGTAGGTGGATTACAATTGACTGAGAATTTCCCATAAGAGCAGCAGAAGCAAAAGAAAAAGCAGCAGCATCACAAAAGTTCTGGAAGCTATTCTGGCCCCCAGAGTTCCCTGCAGATAGAGATCTTTCGGAGAACACTTTCATGGCTGGAGATTCAACGTTGGCCCTTGCTGTGCTTCCGCAGACTCTCACCTGTGACTCTGGCTCAGAGCTGGATGCCCCGTCACATAGAAGTGTGGACGAGGGTTTCAAAGGTGCATTTATTGGGTCCTAGGTTGAAGTTCAGGGTTCTAGTGATGAACCCGACCCTATTCATGCCATGGTATCACATAAGGACTAATGCTAGTTAAAAATGGCAAAACAGATTATGTAGCAACTATTGCAACAGGTGAGAAACAACCTCACAGCAGAGCAAGCCCAACTCCAGATACATTAAAAATGTCTTCAGATTTACACCCAGGAAGCATAATTGGGGTTGTATTTGAAGATGGAAGAAGTGACACCAAGAGAAGAATAAATGTTTTCTAAATCCCCTTAACAGCATTCTTGCTGAGAGCCAGCAGGGTGATCCAATCTCAAGGGTGGGGCATCAAGACTTTGAGTAAATGCCAAGGGTGATCAGAGCAGAAGAGTCTGGGTTCTCTCTGACTGACTTGCTAAACAGCAGGCTCAGCAGAGATGTGGGCCAAGGCTGAGTCCTAGTCAAAGAGAGGTCACAGAGGAACTTGATTAATGTTTGGTCGAAGAGAGTGAACAGTCTGTTTTCTGTTGCTAATTGCACAATCCCACAGAGATGACTTATGAAAAAAAAGAAAAAAAGGAGTTTTCTATTAGGCCTAGCTCCAGAAGTCAACAAGAAAAAGTCAAATGTGCTCCGGGTCTTTCTGGTGGCAGAGTCCCAGAGGAGTGCAGGGCAGCACACTGCAGAAGACAGATCATGCGTGTACATGTGTATCTTCTAGCCTCTTCCGCTTTTCCTATAAAGCATCAGGATTCAGCCTTGGGGCCTCATCCTCTAGACCTTATCCAACCTTAATCACCTCTCCAAAGGCCCTGTTACACAATTTTCCGAAGGAGAAATTCCACTTGAAGAAGTGAGAGAAGATTTAATTGGGTTGAACTGCACAGCATGGGTATACATCTGGATACATAATTGCTGAATCACATGATAACTCTATTTTTAATTTTTAAGGAAGATATCATCTTGTTCTCCACAATGGCTGTACCACATTTGTCTTTTATCCACTGTTCAAATCTCTGCTTTTTCAAGTCTTAAAATAACCTTTGTGTTTTAAAGTTAATAGGTCTAATACAGGAAAAGGAACACAAGAAGCAAGTGACAAAGTCATTCCCAGTTGTAAGCAATTTAGTAGAATGTGTCCTTCTAGATCTTTTCGGGACACATAGAATTTGCCACTTGGGGTGACTGAGATTTTATAGCATATGTCTTGATTGTTTTTTTTTTCATGAATCATGAATATCCATCAATTCAAAATCCCAAAGTTAGCAAGACTATTTTTTGGTAACTAAGAAAACACTATGCCACTAAAATCTGTTAGAAAAATCCAGCCCTTTCTAGAAGAGAACAATTTCATTGAAGGCAAAAATGGTAATGGGTCTCTAGACAGATGTACTATATTGACAGAACTACAATTAAAATACTTCACTGTGCTATACCAGCCCTGCCCATCTGGGTGCCCTAAGTCAATGACAGAGTCCTGGCATGGTGGCGTAAGCTTGTAATCTCAGTACTAGTGAGACCCTGAACAACAACAACAAAAAAAACTTAAAATACTGCATTGCCTATTACTCAATTTAAGATGAGACATACAGCTTCAGAATACCTGAAGAGGCATGTTTCTGAGAGTTATCAGAGCTCTGCCATTAAGACAAGCCGGGCGTGGTGGCTCACGCCTGTAATCCCAGCACTTGGGAGGCTGAGGCAGGAGGATCGGTGGGACTTCGAGACCAGCCTGGGCGACAAAAGTGAGCTCAAGGCCAGCCTGAACTGCATAGCGAGACCCTGTCTCAAAAAGACACACACACACACACACACACACAAAAAAGATAGTGACAAAAGCTTCCCAGTGAATTATTAATGTACTCGTATGTACAACCAGAAAGTACATATATATCAGTGGCTGTCACCAAAATAAGCCTGAACCTAGAGCATGCATACATTTATCCTTCCTTTTGACCTTTAGCTGCCAATCTAATGCAAAGTTTTGATACATGTTGCATAAATGGTGTATAATTCATAATCCATCTTTTTTATCAATTATGACAAAAAGATATTTACAAGCAGATTATCTGACTAGCTCTACCGTTTTTTCATACATTGTCCCCACGGGACATCTCTGAAACTTGAATGTTATGTGGCAGAGTAGGAACTTCATACACAGTAATTCCAAGTACTTTACCAAAACTTCATATATAGATTAGAATCACACATACAGTTGTAATCTATAGCAGTTTTCCAGGTATGAGATACTAGGAAAGATCCTTTTCCTTGATCTCTATTTTTTTTGACCAGAAAATTTAGTCTAATTGCATTCCAAATAATTTTTGATATAGATTTATTTTTCATCTTGCTACATCTTTGTTATATTTCTTATACTTTCCCCCCTCATTTCTTGCATTCTTGTCTTTTTCAATACTTAACTGGTATTTTTGATAGCGAAATATTTAAATGTCTTTCTTATTCTCTGTTCATTTTCAGTAACGACAGAAATTTTCTTTCTTTCTTTCTTTCTTTCTTTCTATCTTTCTTTCTTTTTTCTTCTGTATTTTTTTAGGGAAGGGTCTACAGGGTGTTCAGGGTCTCACTACTAGATCGGATTCATAGTGATCTGCCTGTTTACAGCCTCCCAAGAGATGAGGTTACAGGTGCGCATGACCACACTCGATCTCAATTGCCATCTCAGCATGCCACAGGGGCAAGCCTGGGTTTTGAACCCTCAGCCTCTGTGTCTGTTGCAGGTGCTTTAATTCACTGAGCTATTTTGTTGGCCCTCTTTCTTTCTTTTTGTCCTGGGAACTAAACTCTAGACCTGGTGCTTGCCAGTTACGTGGTTGTGTCACTGGCTCCAGATATTTTCTTTTTTATTACTATGGGAGTCTATATTTAATATCTCAAGGTTATATGGTTTAATTTAAATTTGTATCAGCTTAATTTCAACAACTTACAAAAATGTGACCTGAGTGTAAAACTTCTCTGCTACAGATTCTGCAGCAAAATATTCTGTGTAGGTAGGACTTTGCAGACAGTAGAGGAGTGAAACTGGTCAAACAAAAATAAGGTAATACGGAGATCTCAACTACCAAGAGTAACTGAGGCTTGATCACATAACAGTCTCTCAGAATACAGCAAATATGTGTCTTAGCCTTCTTTTACTTGAGGGAAAAATAAAACGTGTTTTACTATCAGCACCAAGCTTCCACTAGTAAAGTGGGAACACCAGGAAATTAACGATTCTGAGCCTTAACCTTTCACCTTTAAATGTCACCTTTAAATAGGCATTAAAATGTCCAGTCCCACAGACATTGCAAACATATCTAAGATAGCTGTACTACTGCTTTCTATTATTCTATTGAAATGAACAGTTAGTGCTTATATTGTTTGAATAATTTTACATGTCTATATCTGGTAACCTGAGCAACTATTTTGAGGATAACAATATGCAATATAATAATCATTGTTCATTTCCCATCATTTTGTTTTAAAATTCTGCATCAATTTTAATTTTTAAAAAATTCTCTTAATGTTTTTTTTAAATAACTGTTTTGTCAGGAGAATATAGGCAGACTTCCAGGTGTTGCACAGAATGCGATAAAAAGATTGGCTCACACTCCCTATTGGTATCTAGAATTGTCCACAAAGAGATCTCAAGAAAATTCTCAGATAAATGATAGTGGAACAGTAGCAGTCTCCTGCCACCAGAAGAGGAAACCAGAAGGAAAACCAAAAGTCCCTGGAAAAGTAAGACTCCTCAACAAAAGCCATTGGATTTATCCACTCTGACCCAAAAGCCAAATTCTTTGGCGCACTCAACGCTATCAGTGAAGAAACAAAGCTTCTTGGAAGAGCAAAAGAATCTTAATATTCATGCACTGTGCACACCTAACCAAACAAACAGGACTATCAGGGCTGGGGTGAAGCTATGAGTTGGATGAATGAGGCATCACTTCCAGAAGGGTAGCAGAGAGTTCACTTGGGAAGAAGACCCAGAAATGTGAAAGGAATTTCTCATAGAAAAAGAAATACCTGGGGCCTGGCAGGATGGCTCAGTGGTCTAAAGCACCTGCTTAGGAAAGCTTAGGCAGCTGCAGGGACCGCGGTTGAATCCCCCGCACCACATGCTGTGCCAGCCCTGCCTTCTGTGTGGGATGAGCCAGCCATAAAAATGAGTGAATAAACAAACAAAGGTTCTGAAACAAGAAAAATAAATAAATAATAAATTTTTAAAAATTAAAAAAAAAAAAAGAAAAAGAAAAAGAAACACCTTCTTGTTAGTATCTTAATAGTATCAATCAGATAACTCTCAGAAAGATGCCTGGTTTAAACGAACTGCTGCTTTTCATCTCATTTTAAAGTGAGCATTCAGGAAATGCCATATTTTAATTGTAACTCTGCTGAAGGATGAGCATGAGAGACTCAGAATCCAAGTTGAATTAGCAGAGCAGCCAGGGCCTTGGAGAGGTACCTCATGACAGGCTCAAACGGGTCCAAGAAGTTCCCCAGTCAAGGTCAAAATCTGATGTAGGACACAGGATTAAGAACCTGGTTCCTTAGGAGATAAATATTCAGGTATTTGACCATGGTTTGGCTCGAGGTCCCTGAATAGGAGACTATTGAAAATGGTTTTGATAAGGAGAATAACCTCTACCAAGTCCCCAAAGAGAGCCACTGCCACCCTAAAGAATACAGATCTGGTGTGTCAGTGAGGGAGGTGGCTGATCAGATACCGATGGAGAAGGAAGGACCTGGGTGGGGAAGGCAGTAGAAGCATTGCTCTCTTGCATCACAAACCATAAACCTGTCCTAAGACAGTGACTCATTCTCCAAAGACTGGCATATAGTTCCCTCCTTCTTCACCTTTTTCCTTCCTACCCCATTGCTGTCTCTCTCCCATAAATCTAGAGATATATTAATGCAAATGCTAATTGTCTACTGGGCGCATGTACCGAGTACCTGCTGTAACTAAGCAGTCCATGGTGGTAAAGCGCAAGTGCTGGCTTTGGGAACTGAGTACAGGGAGCTGGTGGTGGTGGCTGAGCCTGGGATATCAGGTAAAAGGGAGGTTACACAGCAAAAGCAAGGCGAATGTAGAAACTAATCACATACCTGACTCTTGGGGATGTTTGGATTTCCTATGGGCCATGCCCACATTGTATATTTAAACAATTCTTGTTTAGTAACTTCGTGTCCTTCCTTCTTTTGGTGAACAGAGGAAATGACTAGTATGTGAAATCAGACTGTAAGAACTCTCTTCTTTGGGTGTTGCCCCCAGAGAAAATAGGTATCGTGAAAGGCAAGATCTTCAAGTAGAAATATGCCACCATGTTGGACAGATTCTTTCAGCCCTGACTGGTCATCCTGTATGACATCTACCACCCCTGGTCAACATGGCATCGAGAGAATGGTGTCACCAATATGACTAAGGAAAAGAATATAATTTCTGTTCCCTCTATAGAAAGAGTAATTAGTAATCATCTGCATATAATATCTTGGTCAAATCTCCCAGGTGAAGAGAGAACACTGAAGCATCTGTGATAACCCACAGAACTGAATTAAAATCCACATTGAGAGAGAGTTCTGTCTTGAACAGCTGCCAAATCATCCTTTCCTTCTGCCAAATCAACAAGTAACACCCAAAGAAAAATCTCCAAAGGTCACATACTTCACCAAGGATATGGAGAACAGAGCCCTCAGCTTCCCTAGTATTCTCAGATGTTTTCTAGAAGTCTCACTCAAGCAGAACACAGGTGGAAACTGAATAGGCAGGCTACATAGAGCCAGATGTAAACAAAGAAACTGGAAGAGCTCACAGACTCTAGCATGCAGATTTTAGTGGAAGTAGAGCACTCCTGCCAGTGGTGGCACTTGGTCAGCGATACCAGGTAATACAAAGGCTGCCCACAAATCCAATCTGATCACTGCTAGAGCAGGTACAAAGTGTTGTCTTGGTTCCTAAGATGTTGAACCTGTAGGGCCAGTCTAGGAGAGAAGATTCTTATAAGTAAATTTCGCCAACTACCTGACCATAGATGAGAGTTTAAATAGTACTTCCTATAGACTCAAAAGAAGCCTTTTCTTGCCCTATTCAGGGTTAAGTGCAATCTAAATTGCAAATTAAAACAAAAAGAAGTCATTACTTCTACCACAGCTACGAGTTTAATCAATGTTTTCCTCAGCCTCAAAGCTCATTTTCAGATTGTGCCTAAGAACCAGGGACATTTCAGCTTGGCACTTTTACTGAGCATAGAGGTTGACCCTCTCTGTCCTCCTCCATATAACTGCAGGGATGGTTATTCCTTGCACCTGGATGACCCTCTAAAGCCTCATGCAATCATAGGTGGGGCCTTTAGGAGGTGGGTGGATCCAGAGCACGTGATGTCGGGATTAAGGATGTGATGCTGTGATTAACTCATGGTGTGATGCTAAGATAAGGGAGCCCCACCCTGGATAGAAAATAAGGGCCAGAGAGAGGGCCACTATTGTCGCTGCTTGCTACTTACTAGTTCCTGGCTGTGATATCTTCTGCCTGCCATGAACTATTTCTGCTGCGTGATGTCCCTCTGCCATGCCTCTCTGACTTAGAACCAAGCAACACTAACTAGAAACCTCTACAAACTGAGCTACAATAAATATTTTTCTTCCTTCAACTTTGCATTTCAGGTATTTTTTTCTCAGCAATGAGAAAAGTAACTAAGATATGGAAAGGCCCTAAAATCCACTTGAACAGATGCGGTGAAACTGGTAAATTCAGGCTAAGAAATACATTCTGTGGGACTTTGGATAAGAGGCAATTGAATGAGCCATCAAGGGCAAGTGGAGAGCTCCATTAGCAGTCTTACAAAACAACAGAAGCAAAACTGGCTGTTCCACCTGAATTTGAAACTAAAATAAAGCAGTGGTATTAAGGGAACTTGAAAATAAGCTCTGCCTAACCAGGGTCTTTACCTGGCAGTCCTGTCAAAATCATAGTTTGGAATAAACAGTGATGTTCTATTACTTTCAAAACTACTCACAAAAGCTGGAAAAGGTAATTATTTCTACACATAAGGAATTTTTGAAGTAAAGTTTAAGGGATTAAACAGTTGTGAAATTGTGATACCTCTGAAAGAATCTAACAAATCTCCAAAAATGAACTTTAAAAAGAGATATATGAATAACTAGAAAAATAATTTGGGATAATATCCTTTTAAAGTTCAGTGAACTTAAGAATATATAGCTTAAAAATCTAATAAGCTTGAAAAATATGGAAACAAAAGAAAAACTTTAATTAAAAATAGAAATAATTTAAAAACAAAACTCCTGGAGATTATGAATACAATGGGCAAAATAGGAAATGCAACAGAAAAAAATCTGCAACTGAGTCATTAAGGGTATAGAATGTAAAGAAGTAGTGTGGTTGAAGATAAAATATTTGAAAGAATCTAATCTGAATAGAAACAAGTAAGAAAAAATAAATGAAGCCTGTGAAAATTATGGTACACCATCAGAAAGACTGCCCTGTAACTTCTAGCAATTAAAGAAAGTGAAGAATGAGTTAATGAGCCAGAAATCATAACCACGGAAATACCAGATAAAGACTTCCCATATCTGAAGAAAGAGGCCATTATTTAGGTGCAAGTAGCATGCAGATTATCAATCCAATAAGCCCAAGGATGGGTTCATCACAACATACAATCCTCAAACTGTCAAAAATTAGGGTAAAACATTCAAGACAGAAAGATATGTTTTACATAGAAAGGAAGAAACAGAAAACTTCAAAGATCAATAATTAGTAATCAGAAATAAAAATTTTTCCATTAAATAATAGCTCTGTAACTAATGGTTTTACTGCTAAATTTTACCAAGCTAACAAAGAACTACTATCAATTCTTCTTAAAGCAGTTAAAATAATCCTTCCAAAGCTATTCTGTGAGGTTAGCCTTACTCTGGTACCAAAACCTAATAGTGTGTACTGATCTGGACACACCACCACAAAAACGAAATTGCAGCTCATACGCCTGGTGAATAGAGGCAAATCTTCAACAACAACAAGAAATTCCTAACTGAATTCAACAGCATATTAAAATGATCATTCATCATGAGCAAGTGAGCTTCATTCTTGGGATGCAAGAATGGTCCAATATATGCCAATTAATGCATATTATGCATAAAATTAATAGTCAGTGGCCAAGAATCATGTGATCATTTCAATAGATGCTGAAAGTCTCCTGATAAGATTCAATATCCCTTAATGATTAAAACTCTTAGGTATAGTAGGAATACTATACCTAAATACTATACACTAAAGAATATACATAACAAACCAACATACCGAACAGAAAGTAGAATTGAAAGATTTTCCTCTAAGATTTGGTACAAGGCAAAGATACTCATTTTTACCATCTTTATTTAAAATTGTCCTAGAGGGCTGGTAGGATAACTCAGTGGAATAAGTGCTTGCTTTGCCAGCCCAAGGTCCTGAGTTCGATCCCTGGCACCACCTAAATAAATAAATAAATAAATAAATAAATAAATAAATGCCCTAGAAATAGCCAGAGCAATTAGGTGCTTGAAAGAACCAGAGCAATTAGTCAAGAGAACAAAAATAGGGCATCCAAACTGGAAAAGAGAAAGTCCTACTGTTTTGTAGATGACTTGATCCTGTACATAAATTCTATAGACTACACAAAAAAATCTAGAATTAACAAATGAACCCATTAATGCAATACAATGCAAAACCCACATGCAAAAATAATATGGTATATCTATACATTAAATACACATTTTCTTTAAAAAAAATGGAGAAAGATCACATTTGAAATGTCTACAAACCATAGAAAGTAAGTGGTTTGTGTCTATGATCACAACTACACAAATGACTGAGGCAGGAAGATGGCAAGTCTGAGGTCATCCTGGAAATATAATGAGACTTGTCTGAAAAAAAAAGAACAGGATAACAATAGCTACAAAAATAACAAATTTCAGAATCCTGAAATTTGTATGAAAGCCTAAAGATCACCAAGCCAAAGGAATCTTGTGAATAGAGAACAAAGCTGAAGACTTCACATTACCTGAGTTCAAAATAGACTACTGTCATATCCAGGAGTGTGTCCAGTTACACTAAAGCCAACTGGAAATCATAAATTTATACTAATAAAGAATTAGAAATACAAGTTGAGGAGAA
Organism: Myocastor coypus; assembly: GCA_004027025.1. NCBI lineage: Eukaryota > Metazoa > Chordata > Mammalia > Rodentia > Myocastoridae > Myocastor > Myocastor coypus. Next base: position 11,353 of record PVJA010029371.1, read on the forward strand.
AAACAAAATCATTTCATGTGATGGGGGAGAGAAAAGAGGCAGAGACAGATACCTTGCTGGAGACAAGACAGGGATTTCAGGGATCATTATGTAGTATGAAAGAATTCTCTCTGCTGAAATTTGTTGCAGTTTCATTGGCTCTTTCAGGCCCTAAGACCCATAATTTGGCCATTGACACTCTCCACTATCTCTGAAATTCATGGTAAGGGGCCTTACACACAAAGCCAGTTAGCAAGTAAGGGAAATGTGCACACTTAGTACAGGAAAGGAAAGAAGGAAGGAAGGAAGGAAGAGAGGGTGGGAAAGAGGGAGGGAGGGAAGGAGGGAGAGGGAGGAAGAAAGAAAGAAAGAAAGAAAGAAAGAAAGAAAGAAAGAAAGAAAGAAAGAAAGAAAGAAAGAAAGATGGGGCCCAGCAGGATGGTTCAGTGGTCTAAAGCGCCTGCTTGGGAAAGCTTAGGCAGCTTCAGGGACCGCAGTTCAATCCCCGGCACCACATGCTGTGCCAGCCCTGCCCTCCGGGCGGGCTGAGTCGGCCATTAAAAAATGAGTGAATAAACAAACAATGGTTCTGAAACAAGAAAAAATAAAAATAAAACAAATTTTAAAAAAAAGAAAGAAAGTAAGAGAGAGAGAGAGAGAGAAAGAAAGAAGAAAAATCTATAATTTGTAATATCATTCAAAATGAATGAAAATGGTTTTGTGGAAGTTGAGAGTTGAACAGTGCTTAGCGGAGGCAGGGAAGAGGCAGTGTTCCAAGGGATAAGAAGGGTCAGTCAATGGGTGTAATTTTATAGTTAACATCAGCTGAAAAACTTTGGTGTCTTATATCACAGCAGGGTGAAGATAGTTAGAAATAATGCATCATATATTTCAAAATAGTGAGAAGGGAGTAGTTTGAGTTTACTACAAAGAAATGATGAAAGTTTGTCAGTGACTAAAATGGAGGTTGGCAAACTCAGTCCAATGACTGGAGGGACAAAGAGGAAAGGCCAGCATTCAACCATGGTCCAAACCCAAGAACCCCAGCAGAATGACAAAATTTCAAATACCCTACATGCTGTCACAGGAAAAAAGCCTACCCCAGAGCCTGAAGGTTCTCCAGCAAGCCGGGGAAAGGACATTGCCAACATATTTGAGCTAAATCCAGGAGCCAAAGAGGAAACATAATCAAGATGACCCAGAGAAGAACCAGCTGAATGCAGTGCAGTCCACCTCCTCCAGGGAAGACATGGAGATTGAGTAACGTGAATGAGATCAGGGACTTCATAGAATTAGCTGTGGAGTCTCCAGAGGTCAGGGCCTTGGGAAAGGCTCAACCGTGTACAGACCTGGTCTTCTCCCAGCTGGTACACAAATGTGATGAAAATAAAACTAATAGTGGCGGAGAAAAGTTTAACGTGATACATACATTCATTTTATATTTACCCAATATACCCAAGAGTAAAAAGCATCATATTATACCTCAAAGTGTACATAAGAATGGTCAAACAATTTATTTCAATTTTATAAAAAAAAATTAACACGGCATCTTTAGAGTCCCTCCAGAGTGAAGATAGCTCATTTGATATTGCTCAGCGAGGAGAAAATGTTAAACTCGAGGGTTTTATAGGTAAATGGATGAAACTAGAGACCATACTTGTAAGAGAAATAAATCAGTAAATATTGTATTGTCTCCCTAGTGTGAGAACTTGAAAGAAGAAATAAAATCTATGAGGTACAACAGACACTGTGAAAGGAAAAGAACTGCTCAAAGGGAAGGGAGAACTGGAATGAGACGTAGAGAAAAGAAAGAAGGAAGGGGAAAGATATATGTGCCTACACAGGACAGCTTGGATAATTGTACTGATGATTTCTACTGACCTGCAGAAAGGAACAGTTAATGCTTGCATCTTTTTGACCACTTTTTTTTTTTTTTTTTTTTTTTTTTTTTTTTTTTTTTTTTTTTTTTTTTTTTTTTTTTTTTTTTTTTTTTTTTTTTTTTTTTTTTTTTTTTTTTTTTTTTTTTTTTTTTTTTTTTTTTTTTTGTCTTTTTGAGACAGGGTCTTGCTATGCAGTTGAGGCTGGTCCTGTGCTCACTTTTGTAGCCCAGGCTGGTCTCGAACTCGCACCAATCCTCCTGCCTCAGCCTCCCAAGTGCTGGGATTACAGGCGTGAGCCACCACACCCGGCTTTGACCACTTTTGAATGCTTAGGCCTGGTAATATGAACAACTAATTTGAAGATCACAATCTACAACATAACAACCATTGTTTAATTCCTATCAACTTGTTTAATGAAATTATATATCATTTTTAATTTTTCATTTTAGTAATTTTTTTTCTCTCCTTAAAAAACAGAAAAGAGAAATTAGATCATACTAGGAAAAGAAAGAGAGAGAGAAAGAAAGCATGTCAGACTGTCACATCCACTCCCAAGGGCGAGCGGTGACAACTGATTTATTTCTTGTCACCTTTCTTATGGCCTTCCAGGAGAACCAGAAATGCCACTTGTTCATCTCTACATCTGCTTTGTACACTAAAGGGCTCAAGAGGTGTATTTAAGCTAAAGATCAGGGTCTTGGCAAAGAAGCACAGGTATTTCTTGTCTGAACAGTCCAGCGTCGTCTTGGTTTATTCCATTACCCCTCAAGAGGCCTATGACCCTTAGCAACCACACCACAAGGGTTCACACAGGGGACACATCTCTGGCACACAAGGAGCATGAAAAATTGTTAAGCCGCAGACTTTTCATCACAAAAGCTGGAATGAAGGCAGAGCAGCTCTCCAGAATTCCACTTCCTTCCTTAAGGCAGGGCTCGTTTTCTGTATAAAAATTCAGTTGCCCAGAGACTCCACACCAGACCTGAGAGCGGAGAGGACTTAATTCATCCAAGGTAAGAGTCCCCGTTGGAAACTTCTTAATATTCATGCCGTGCTTTTTGATTTTATTGACACCTTTTGACATCTAAGGATATATTTGTTGTATGTTTAAATGTAGTGGTAGCTTGTACTGAAGGGTGCTAACATAAATATTATTTATTTTCCACTCAGCTTAGAGCTGTGGGGTTGAGAATCAGAAACAGGTGATGATTTCCTGAAAGATTGGCACCATGAGGAAGATGTGAACTGGAGTCCATGGTTAGGGCCCTCTTAGTGACGTTTTAATCATCTCTCCAATTTTACTGGGATCTGTTAATATGAAGGGTGCCGCACTGCATAACTTTAACACGTAGAGTTTGATTATTTGCTCCATGGATCTGCATTCCTCAGATAATATAATAATATGGGGACACTTTGATGACCTGGAGGATGGAACATGAAAATAGGAGAAGGGAGGGTAGGTAACCCACTGGAGCATGATAAGCAAGGTGCCCTGGAGCCTGGCAGAGGCATGGGGCACAATGTCATAAAGACGACCTGTGAAGATGAGTGCTGAGGCAGGACGCAGCCTCTCAGAGGGATCGTGGGACACAGGCACCCAGGCAGACCACATGCACCTAAGGAGAAGTGCACGACTGGGTGAGCTACAGACCTGTTGTTTTACCATTTTTCCAAATATTAAAAACCTCAGCCCTTACCTCAATCACAAGAGACTGCTGTTACATTTTTCTCATGGTGTGCATAAGGGTTTAGACTCTCCCGAGTAGGAAGGAGGCAAAAAGAAGGGTCTGCTTTGCCTTGAAATCTCATGGGGACCCTCAAAGCAGCCTAGGATTCCCAATGTCAGAACGCAGAAAGAAGAGAATCTGCCACTTCTGAAGGACATGTGATGAGAGATACTTGTCATTCAGTTGAGCTTCCCCCCTGTTCCTCTAAATAACCAATCAGCTTTTCTGCCTCTAGGCTCACCAGGCATCCTCTGAAACATGAGCTCCTACCAGCAGAAGCAGCCCTTTGTCCCTCCCCCTCAGCCTCACGGGGAGCAGGTGAAACAACCATGCCAGCCTCCCCCTGCTGTGCCTTCTGCTCTATTCAGTAAGGATCCACCTGCGCCAGAACTTGAAATCACTGAGATCCCAGAACCCTGCCCCACCACAGTTCTGGGGCCAGGATGTCCCACAGTCACCGCACCAGGAGGCATCATGTTCCCTGATTCAGGATGTGCCGCTGCCCCTCAGCCAGGACACCTCACAGTCTCTGCACCAGGATACACTTCTGGCCCGGAAGCAGGATGCACCACGGTCTCTCATCCAGAAAAGGCCAAGGTCACTGAGCTAGGATGCAGCAAGTTTCCTGAACCAGAGCACACCAAGGCCCCAGAGTCAGGGTGCAGCAAGACACCAGAGCCACAGCAATCTAAGGTTCCAGAGCCAATCCCCTCAACAGTCTCTCCAGACTCCACTCAACGGAAGACCAAGCAAAAGTAATGCTGTTCATAGCACAGCAGATGATGGCCAGCTGCTAAGCTTCCGTGCTCTTCTGCTTCTTCATATTCTTAATTGTCTATAGATCTTATAATCAGTATGTTCTCAACTCAAACAAAAGTCTGTCTGATTTGTGTTTTGAATTTCTGCGCTTTTTCCAACACTCTGAAGAATTCTCTGAGCCTCGGAGTTAAGAAGAGCATCTTTGTGCCTTGCTGGTCTGCTCCCTCTGAGTTTGTTGGAAAGGGGATTCTGGATTAGGTGAAATGGGCTTCTGTTCTTTCACATTAAATTGCTTTTGTCTGCACTCTTGGCTGGATGTCACTGGCTGACTCTTCCCCTTTCCCTGGTCTCTTCATTGTGAGTCAGCACACAGGCACAGGGAGGAGTCGGGATGGATGTCTTCACTTGTTGCCGGTGTTGTGTGCTTGTGTGCGGCTGTGCATACACACAGAGAGATTATTTCTGGAATGACAATTAGAAATTGTGTGATGGTACCCAGAATGTCACACTGGGTGTCACAGCGAGACTATGGCTTCGCTATTGAGCGATCTGAGTCACACCGAAGTGGTTCATGGGCCCTGCCCCAGCCTACCACTGGTCCTTCATCTCCATCCATAAATCTTCCCTTCATTACAAGAAATAATTATTCTTACATAATTTAAATTGATATTGTGCTTTTTTTCTTCATTTTTCCTTTCCATTACTTCTGATACACACAGGTTCATGCAGTGTCATAGAGAAACACTCGCTGCCCCTTTCTACACCCTCACATTGTCACCCATATGATCCACGTTTGTCATCTTAGAATGTGTCACCGTCTACTGGGGAGTCCTACAAGTGGACCAGCCCAGAGGAAAGAGGACTCCTGGAGCTCCCCGCCCCACCCTGGGAATTTGCAGCTATCTCCTGGAGTTATGGTAGTTAAAATGGCCACAATATTCGTGCTCTCTCCCTCCCTCTCCAGTTCCTCTTTTGTCTCTTTCCCCCCAGAATACCCCACAAAACAGATTTATCCAGTAATTTCAAACACAAGGTGGATTTTACACAGCTATTAGGAGAACCCTATCCAGGCGATGTAAAAAATTGGTTACAAAGTTAGGAAGAGCAGGTTATTAGGCTAAAACAAAATCACAGAAATGAAGGAAGACTTTAATTACATCAAGGATACCCACTCCATTTTTAAAAATTATACTCAAAGTACTGAAAAAAGTAACTCCAAACAATAAAAGCAACAGAAGTACATTATTTTATATTCGTCATAGCTATGTGTCACCAAGTCCATGTCACAAAATATATAGTCATGAAATTCTGTTTGTGTATCATACCAAGGCCAGTTTGCCAGTTTCATTTCTCTAGGGTGACCATCTGTAGAGTGGTTCTGGGATACTAGAGAACTTTGTCCAGCAAAAGAAAGGACAATATTCAGTTTTGGAAAGACTTCAGCAGTAACAGGCAAACTCAGTTTCTTAGTGAACTGAATGGTCTAGAACAACTAAGTGGTATGGGGAGGAGGTAAGTGCCTACATGGTGCTCAACCACTTCAAGTAGGTTTGGCAAGGTCCCTGACATATTTGGAAACTGTAAGATAAAAATCATTCAGCAAGTTAGTACAAGGTGATGAGTCTTTGTCACACTGGAGGAAAGAACGACATTCCTTGCATACGTTATATGCAGACAAGTTGAGCTGGCTCCACAGTACCCCCTGAGTTCTGTGGTGGAAAAGTCTAGAATGACTCCAAGTCAAATCACCATTAAATAGGCCAGGTTTGGGTGGGGACATGGACTTGGTAACACATAGCTATGACGAATATAAAATAATATACTTTTTAAATTATTTCTTTCTTTATTTATTTATTTGTATTTTAGGGAAGGGTCTACAGGGCATTCTGGGTCTCACTACTAGATCAGACTCATAGTAATCCACCTATTTACGGTCTCCCAAGAGCTGGCATTACTGATGTGTGCCACTACACTTGGTCTCAATTGCCTTGTCAGAGCACCCCAGGGGTGGGGCTGGCCTGGCAGGGCCAGGGATTGAACCCCTGGCCCCTGCGCCTCCTTGCAGGTGCTTTAGTCTTCTGAGCTGTTTGGCTGGTCCACTAAGTTTAAAAAATATGTTTTAGTTAAATATTTTGAAAACAAATAAGTTCACAAACATTTTGTTATAATCAGCTGGTGAGGAGAGTTTTATCATGCCATTTTACCAAAATACATTACTTAAAAGTAAAAATTCAATTTAAAAAGTCTTAAAGCTGTCCTTCTTATAATTTTTCTATTTATTTAATTAACATTTTATAACATGGGAATCCATGTAATAGCAACCCATGTTCCTAACCATTAAAGCAAAACAAATAAACAAAAAATCAAGGAAAATGTGCACTTCATATGTATTTTGTCAGTTTAGATCTTATTCTACAAGAAAACCACTTAAACCTATAAACTCATATAATAGAATTATGATTTTCTTCTTCTTTTATCTTATAAAGAACACAAAATGGTAAAAATAAATTATAAACAATACAATATTTCATTAAACAAAGTAATAGGAATTCAACAATAGTTGCTGTATTGCATAATGTTATCTTCAAATTGGGCTGGGGATATAGTTCAGCCTCACAAGTGCCTCTCAAGCAAGTGCAAGGTCCTGAGTTTGATCTTTTATACTGAAAACAAACAAAAGTTATCTTCAAATTAGTGTTTGAGTTACCAGATATAAACCTGAAAAATTGGTATAAAAATAGTGATAAGAAATTAAAAAGAAACTTCTGCCATAGCAACCATAAAAAAAAAAAAAAAAAAAAAAAAAAAAAAAAAAAAAAAAAAAAAAAAAAAAAAAAAAAAAAAACAGTAACCATGGCCCTCCTCTATCCTATGGCCATAGCCTTCAACAAAGGCCGCAAGGTGACTAAGAATGCGAGCAAACCAAGGCACAGCTGCCGCCGTGGTGACCTCACCACATACACCAAGCTCGTGCAGGACATGATCTGAGAGGTGTGCGGCTTTGCCCACTACCAGCAGCTCGCCAAGGATCTGCTCAAGGTCGCCAAAGATAAACACTCCCTCAAGTTCTTCAAGAAAAGGGTGGGACGCACATCCCAAGTGGAAGCGTGAGGAGCTGAGCAATGTGCTGGCCGCCATGAAGAAGGCAGTTGCCAGGAAGGACTGAGCCCTTCTGGAATAAAGCTTTGCAGAAAGTTAAAGAACGAAAGAAAGAAAGATACAAAGAAATTAACAAGAAGAAAAATGTAAAATAAATTTAAGCATTAACTGCTCCTTTCAACAAACCAGCAGAAATCAGCAGTACAATTATCCAAACTATTCTACATATATGCATAAATCTATACTTTTCCCTTCTTTTCTTGGTCCTTTCCTTCATCCAAGTTTTGAAGAGATTCTTTCCCTTTCACGGCATCTATCGTGTCTTTCAGATTTTATTTATTCTTTCATGTTCTCACACTAGGGAGACAATAGCACGTTTGCATGTGCAGGTCAGATTTATTTCACTTACCAGTACAGTCTCTACTTGCATCCACTTCAGAATTCTAATTTTCACCTTCTGTAGTCCTTTGTGTGCTGACAGGAACTCGGGCTCTTTCTGTTCTGTGAGTCATAGCCCTCACTCATCGCGCCTTTATTGTATTCTATTGTTCAGACAAGGAAAGAAGCAAGAGAGAAAGCAAACTTTCTCCTACTCCCATTGCTAATGTGTAGCATCACTGATATTATGTTAGCTGGATGTCAATCACATGATTACATGGTCTCACCTGAGTACACATGTGCCCTCAAATAGAAAAGAATAGGAAATTTGTGACCTCTTCCAGCTCTGACACAGTTTCGCCTTCTGATGGCCAATATTTGCTTGTTTCTTCTTTTTATACATAGACTTGTAAGTCTGGTGAAGTCTTTGGGTCAAAAGGGTGGACCTCTCTAATCTTCCCACAATCCAATTTTTAGTAATGTACCATGGACTGGTTAATCCCACTAGAAATTTCCACAGGGAAAAGGGAAGAAGGGAAGATGGCTTGAATCTGAGCCACAGGGATTCTGAAATCCCTCTAAGCAAGGTCACAGCTTACCTGTCTAGAGAGCTGATAGTAATTAGAATGTAAAAGGTACAGTGAATACTGTGAGAGGGAAAGAATTTGTTCAAAGGGGAGGAAAAACTGGGATGAGGGAAAGGACACAAGAAAGGAGGTAAAAGATACATTTAAGTATATATGCAGAATGGTTTGGATAATTGTATGGTGAATTTCTGCTGGTCTTCTGAGAGGAGCAGTACATCCTTAATTTTTTTCTTTTGGTTTATTTTTTTTTTTCTTCTTGCTTTGAATTTCTTAACAATGTTTTTGTTATTGTTACTGTTTTTCTTTAACCAAGTCATACATGTTTATATCTGGGAGCCTGAGCAACTAATTTGAAGACAGTATCATATACTATAACAGCCATTGTTGAATTTGTATTACTTTGTTTAGTGTAAACTTGTGTCATTTCTAATGTTTTTTTTTTTTTTTTTCTATCACTATTTTGTATCATTTAAACAAAAGTCTTTCGTATAACTTTGGTTCCATTGTTTTGGGACTGTTTTGGCCTCTGGGGATTGTTCCTTTCTCACTAACCTCTCTTGAAGGGGGTTGGATCTCCTCCTCTGGGGCAGGCAACTTGGCATGCCCTGCCTGCCACGAGATCATTTCAGGACTTTAAAATGCTCACAAGCTTTCCTTTGCTTCAACCAGTGGGGTTTTTTAAAGATATAATAATTCATCCAAATATTTCATGCTTCTGAACAGTTTCCAGCCAACTCCCTTGACGGTGACTCTTCAAATTTTGTTCTAGGATCCATTTTTCAGGCCACCCTCATCTTGCTGTTTCCTTGCCTCGTCTTCTCTTTTTATCACACGTCTGCTGTTGGTCATCACTGTGCGATAGAACAGGGGCAAGGCGGCTACATCCTCAGTCGAATTTTTTTTTTCCTGGCAAACTTATCCCTAATGGATCATTATCCAACATTTTCTGTCAAATTTTTATACTAGGACTCTTTTCATTCTACTTTCAAATGACTACTTTCTATTGATTAACTCATCAATACTTTGTCAAAGAAAGTCAGCAGGAACCAATACTCACCAAATCTCTGCATCTTGCCAGTTAATTTCTTTTGTGACCACAAGTGTATTAGAAAAATCATCTGCTTCTTAGAAAACAGACAAAAATTTTTCCTGAGCATTTTATTTATTTATTTATTATTTATTATTTATTTATTTATTTATTTTTGCAGGACTGGGGTTGAAACTCACGACCTTGCCCTTGCCAGGCAGGCACTTCTGCCACAGAGCTATCTTCCCAGCCCCTTCCTTTGTATTTTATTTTAACACCTGTAAAGATGCTATGGAAAAATGGACTAGAATACAAGCTGATGCCCAACAATACAGGGAGCCCTCGACTGTAAATACATACAGGTCCAAAAGTGTCACTACATTAAACAGCAACAACAAAAATAAACGTCGTTGTAGAGGGACAGGGCAAAGGAGATAACCTCATTAGCTTAGAAACCAAAGAACGGAACTACAATAAATTCTAGGCTAGGATTTTAGGTAGGAAATCAATGAAGGCTTTTACCTTAACATTATATAATACTTATATAACTCTTGTCCAAGAAAAAAAGCCATGTTCCATCCAATTCCAAGGAAAGGTTATTTCCCACAGTATTCAGTTAATTTCACATCAAACATTTTATTTTTATCATTATTTTGTGTATACTGCAATATAATATTGTTACAGTATTATACTTATAATATCACTGTATGTTATACTTCATATTCTGCACTCTATAGCATAACTATTTTTCAAAATAAAAACCCACACGATTCTATATTAACCAATTTGAGTCATTCAGTGGCCTTCATTATCACGTGAAGAACTGAAATAGGCTAAAGAGCATTTCCTTTGTTGATAAATTTCCTTCCTTCAAAAAAAAAAAAAAAAACCCTTTATATATGAGTTTAGTCCTTTCTTTATAGTTAACCCTTTCTCTTTTTTTTTTTTTTTTTTTTTTTTTTTTTTTAGACAGGGTCTCACTATGTAATTTAGGCTGGCCTTGAGCTCACTTTTGTAGCCCAGGCTGGTCTCGAACTCACACTGATCCTCCTGCCTCGGCCTTCCAAGTGTTGGAATTACAGGCGTGCACCACCACACTCAGCAACCCTTTCTTTTTAAAGTAGAAACTTCACCAAACTATAAAACTCAAGGAATATAAGTAGCCTGTGAGGACCTGCATAGACATTCCTTCAGTGTAATTTACTCAGTGTAATTTACTCATCGATGATGTGCCAGGGGTTGGCGAATGAAGATGATTCCTCATGTCCTGAGGAAGGCTAAAAGCAGGGAGCAAAGTATGCACAGATTTGCCTCTCCCTTAGCCCCTTTCCACTTCCCACTTATTCTTTCCAACTCAGCATCAGTCCCACTGAAACAGGTCAGGGAGACTCTGGCATATCAATCAGATGTTCTCCACTGTCCCAACATAGCACAACCTTCTCCCACACAACCTTTCCAAAGAGGAGTTATGACCACATCCCTACCTTATCATCCCTATCTAATTACTCACGTTACTGTTCTTTTCCTATAACATGTAATATGTAAATTGCATAGTCATTCGGTTTCTTTATCATTTATTTCCATCCTCCTCTATACCATGTGAGCTCCATAAATTCAGAGACCTTGTTATTATTCACAGATGCATCCCAAGAGTCTGGAATAATCCCAAGAGTCCTCAATAGTCTGTTGGGTGAATACTGAGAAGAAATTTTTTTCTTGGACTGGAATATCTTCAAAATTTTCATTGTTGCCAGCAATCCCTTGTAACTAGGAGGTTAAGGAGGACATCGAATGTTGAGCACATATTCCTAAAGGGAGGTGCTAGAGCTTGTCACTCCCTGAAACTCTCTGAGTTGTCATCTGTGATGACTTGTATTTAGTTTGAGCAATAACTGAATCTAATCAGTTTTGGGACAGTCCACTTTTCACTGTACAGGTCTGAAGTTTCCCATAAGGTTAAACCAGAATTCTTGAGCTTCATATCTATATTGGATCAATGAGGTTATATTATCAATATGAAACAGAATAATGATTAACGTTTTTGTTCTTTTTCTCATGTGGCACTTACAAGATACAAAAATTGTATTCATAAGACAGTTGTGCTTTGTTTTATAAGATATCATTTTGAAATCACCATAGAGAAGAAAGGTGGATGACATTAAAGGGAAAAACAGATGTGAACAAGATTGTCTCCCTTTAAGAAATAATTCTTCCATGCTGACTTCAAAGAAGTGTGCATGAGGCATTCTCCTGGAGGCCTCCCCTCATTACCTGTGTCTTTCCAGTTAAGATGAACTTCATGATAGAAAAGGAAATAAAAAAAATTTTGGCATCAAAATTCCAAATTTTGAACTGTCTTCTTTAATTTATTTCTCCTTTCATTTATGAAGTATTTTTTATTAGTTAAGAAAAGATTCTCGAATTGCATCTTTGAATTTTGGGACCCTGATAACCAAGTCTACATCTGTGTCTTCTACCATATTCTACTGAGTTGATTTTTCTTTGGTCTAACTGTAGGTAGGGGAGAGAAAATACCTTAAAGTCAAATTTATCCTTTGATGTTTAAGAAGCAAAAGCTTTTAGAGTTTGAAAGGCAGTTTTATATGTAGTTTGGCTTTGTGTTTGCATGTGATTTATATACAAACTAGTTAGTGTACATCTCCAAAAGTAAAAAGAGGCTTGTAAGCTCTCAGGGCCAAAATATCACAAGACAAATGGATTGTTGCTTTCATGGTACTCGGCTGAATTCACTTGAAATCCTGATGTGGTGAGAGGGAGCATCTACAAAGAGCTTGGGCTGCTGATCTCACTGAGAGGAGGTTTAACACAGAAGGCTTCTTTCTGGAATACAATGCCTTGAAATAGTGTAGGAGTGCTAAGAACAAGCCTCATCCTCAACTTTTCCAGAATTTCAGAAGAAACACCAAATCAAGCCCAACTTTCTTTCTTTTAATTTAATTTAATTGTTTGTTTTTGATTTTTTGAGTCTCACTATATAGCCCAGGCTGGTCTTTAACTCACAGTGATTCTCCTGCCTCAACTTTCCAAGAGTTGGAATTAAAGGCATGCATCACAAATCCTAGGGAGTCCAACTTTCTAATAATCTATTTTCTACGCTTGATTTTTGGTGCTCTACATTGATTTCTGTCTATAGGACAATTGTGTTTACACATCTTCTTGGATTATGTGCCTGTGTCAAGGCTGTCATAGCCTGGTTTCTACAATAACTTGTAGCTGACACTTAAAGTCATGAGCAACGAAATGTTGGGGAATGAACAAAAGAAAGCTGAAAGGGAAGAAATATCTGTTCAAGGTGGAATAATCTTTTATAGCTCACCAAAGCAACAGATCATCATATTCATGGGACATTCAGAGCTTCATTAAGAAACGATGTCACATCTCTTTATCCTGGAGATGAAAGCCTTTGTCTGAACCTTCCTCTCATTCCCTTCAGTGCCAGCACTGGTTAAGTCTGTGCCCAAGTGTATTTTTTGGCATCCTCTGTGTTTTACACACATAAGAACACAGTGTTTTCCATGAATGCCATGCACTGTAGCATTATAGGAGGTTTGGGTCAGAAAGGGAGGGATATGCACCATGCTCCTACAGACCAACTTTGTCAAGAGGCCTTCTTAGAAGCCTACATGGATAGGGCTATATGACAGCATCTGATTGAACTGTGAGGCAGAGAGAATAGTAGGAATGTTTATAAGGTATCAAGGTATCCAGTAGGTTCAACAAAGGTCAGGACTTGATTAAGAAAATTAGCCGTAACCTCTCATGATAAGGACAACATTGTGAGGGTCAGAGGCACGTGAGGAGGTGTCAGTTGCAAACAGTGGCTGTGTAGCTCACCAAAACAATGTGGCTCATCCAGCACTGCTGATGAATAAATTGAGCTCTCAGTGAGGTAGAAGGATCCTTTACATACAAACTAGTTAGTGTGCTTGGAACCACAAAAAAATAAAAGAAGAAATTCCAAAAGCTAGAGTAGGAATAGTCTTGACTAGGGGGAAGAGGGGACAAGTCAAGTACATAAATCAGCTCAAAACCTGAAGAGAATATTCGATGTGAGATCCCACTACATCGAGGGATTCCATTGCATATGAAAGTACAACCTCCAAGCTGAGGCTCAGGTCAGCCATGTCCCCATTCTGGTGGCAAGGAGGACATAGAAGCAGAAGCAGGTGGCCTTAGATCTGAGAATTCCATCATGTGGACACAGTGGTGTGCTTGAAACTTCCTTTTCAGTGTTGTAGGGAAGGATTTTGAGTAAAGAGAGTCTTATATCCAAGCCTAGAGGAATGCAATTGACACAAGATTCCTTAAAGGCAGGCACAGTGCCAGAAGTGACCTTGACCAAAAAGGCGACCATTTAGACTCTAACAGAGAAGGAAAAAGATGAGTGGACAAAGCAGCAGATTGATCCATTGCTCCTCTTCTATCTTATATCATGAGGCTTGTCACAAGGAAGTGTATCTCTCTCAAGAAACTAGTTCTCAAGGCAGTATCTGGTATCACTTTGCAAATATCATCCATCTATCCATCCATCCATCCATCCATCTATCCATCCATTCATCCATTCATCTGCCCATCAGTCTGTCCATCTATCTGCTCATTTACTTAATTTAAAACTGTTAGTTCTTCAAGCCACTGCTACATGTCAAGTTCTGTTTGAAAATGGAACGAAAAACAATGGCTAGGGGGACACAGAGAGGAAAGCCTTGAAATGACTGGCTGGTCCTGAGCTCAGACACATGGGAGATGACACAGCTGTGGACCTGTCAGGTGCTCCAAGCACTTAGCTAAACAAAGTAAGGAGGGAGGGACTTGGACGTGGACTTGCTTTTCGAGGATAAGGTCTGACGTAATTGTCATAAGGTGACATAATTGTCGGTAAGTGCCAAAAAGATGGTCATGCTGATAATGTCATCATAAAAAGCTGAGTTAACAGGTGGATTCAGAGGTGAATCACGTCTGACAGGGAAGGAATAGACACTGCAGCTGTGGAAGTCCTATTTCCTTAAGGCAGGGCTTGTGCCCTACATAAAAAGCCAGGTGGCCAAAGGGACCACAGACCCGAGTGATCAGACCGTCTGCTCTTGTCTGTGCACCAGGTGAGTCTCTTTATTTGGAACCTTTTACCATTAACCCTCGGCACTTAATTTTTATTGGCACCTTGTAGGCATTTTGGTGTTGCTCCGCAGTACTGAGATTTGGCTGTCGTCATATAGACTGTTCATATGAATTATGCTCTAGGAATACATTTGCTTTGACAGAAATTGTTTTGAGCTTAAAGAGAGATCAGACATGCTTCGTTCTTTCCATGTTTGCCCTCTGTGTTAGTGAGAAGAGCATGGGCAGTTCAAGGGCCCAGATTTCAGTTTGTCACTGGGTGAGACTGCCAACCCAGCTCTCCAGGGCATTTGCTACTTGTACCTACTTTTTCTTTTGTAATTTTAATACAATGTTATCCTTTCAACAAAAGTTCTTGTTTGAGAACTTATTGCATGTGGCCATTGGTAAAGAATAATTTTGGCTACAGAGAATTCACTCCATGAAGCTAGACTATATTTAGGAAGAAAAAAATTTGACTACAACGAAGTGAGTAGTTAGTGTCAGGTAACAAGGGGATGGCGGGGACTGTCTGGGAGAGACAGGAGGCTTCTGGAAGGCTCAGTCTACAACGTCTGCTCCCAGCGTGCTGTGTGGAGTGATTCACAGCGGCTAGGTGGCATGCAGAGGGGTCCTTGTGGCAGAGGAGCCGGGCCCCAGGCACAGCCCTGTGGGGTCATAGAGCGGCCAGTTATCCTTTGCATGGAATCAGGAATGAGTGTGTAGGCTGAGGTCTGCTTTTTACAGAGCAGCCTCACAGTTCCACGTGACCCAATGCTATGAGAGCCGTTCTGTGCTGGGCTCCTAACAGGTTAGGCTGTGCACATAAGAGTGAGAGCAAGGGAAAGCACTGCTCCTGTGGAGTAGAGAAGATCACCTTCAGGCTCCTTCTCTTCAGAGACTCAATAATCGTGAAAGCATTCTTTGTGGTAAAGAAGGACAAATGACTGGTGCTTTTCCACAGGCCTGAAGAGACATCAAGTATGTCCCCCGTCTGAGTGACTCCCTGTTTAAACTATCTCCTCTCCCTAGGCCCAACCACTGTGGAAGCATGAGTTCCTACCAGCAGAAGCAGCCCTGCACCCTCCCAGCTCAGCTCCAGCAGCACCAGGTGAAGCAGCCTTGCCAGCCTCCACCTCAGGAGCCATGTGTCCCCAAGACCAAGGAGCCCTGCCATACCAAAGTGCCTGAGCCCTGCCAGCCCCAGGTGCCTGAGCCCTGCCAACCTCAGCCTGAGCCCTGCCATCCTAAGGTTCCAGAGCCCTGCCAGTCTAAGATGCCTGAGCCCTGCCACCCCAAAG